>JAJOOR010037189.1:0-12670 GCA_036250505.1 Solanum acaule | reverse complement strand
GTGTTGATATTATTGTTGGGTCTTGCTTGCTGATAGGTTAGATGTATTTTAATGGTGATTTCACCTAGTGGTTGTGGTTTAATTTAATGGGTTTGTAGTTGCAAATACAAAGCCACCCATGTGTTTTCGGCTTGCCCGAGAGTGAGTTCGCAAACCCAAGACCACTAGACTAATGGCCTAAGGAGTGGGTCGACATGAGGTCCAGCCAGAGAGGGTGAGCCCTAGTCCCATATCCTAACACTCAGCTCGAGAGAGTGAGTGGGGTAAGGCGTAGGCTGGCCTTCATGCGGCAAATGGGTGTCCTAGAGGAACGCATTTGAAACGGGGTAAGTTTCCCGAGAGGGAGCTTATTTTCATCTAAAGCTTAGCCTAGTCACTATTATCTTGGAATTTCCTACCGAAAGCATGTACCCAACTATTTATCTCGACTTGTATTGCAGTCACACCCCAAGAACTCTTCCCCATACTTGATTTTCTCATTATTTTTGTTGTTTTTGCTATACTTGTGACAAAACCCCCAAATTGATATTTGACACTTTTGTGTCCCACTCTGATTTACAATGTTTTTCATCATTAATGTCATTAGCTACAACTAGTTAGAAATATATTTTATTTTTCTATTAATTCTCAAATCCGCTCCCTTGGGACACGACCCCAACCCTTGGTTGGGTTATTATACTATTGCACGATTCGTAGACACTTGTACTGGAAGTTGTGTTGTTGATTACACAATTGAAACATCAGTTACCAATTGTGGTCAACTTGTTGACGCAAAGCTCTACATTGAAGCCTTGTTTGGCCCTTTGTTGTGGAACATACAAGGAATGCAACAACATCAAAGACAACACATAATTAAAGCTAAGATGATGAAAATTGTGTGATAAATAATTAGTAAGAGTTCATTATATATTTTTCTCAAGCGCCATTAAATATTTTTTCTTTTCTCATTTACAAAACATTACCACACTGCATATCATAAACATCTTTGAACTATATATGTTTGAAGATCTTTTTAGTGTTTTATTGTTTCATGAAACTTCTTTACAAGAATAATTATTTTGGTTCTAGGGCTTGGTGTCTTCATATTCAAGCTAATTGCACTCAACATTGTATCTTTAGGACTATCTTCTATTTGTTATACTTATTTGGTCAATCAAAGATGTAATGTATTTCACTTTTGTCAATAACCAATGGTTTGGTGCAAGCATAGAGCATCTCATGAAACAAGTTTAGTTACTTTAACCATGAGCGTGGGATGGGGTAAACGGCGTGAATATAAGAGAAAGATAATGGGGATGAGCTTCGTTTGAGAAGGCCCCAACCATTCTAAAGTAGATTAGACTATAAATTTAATCATCATTGTTATATCAATCAAAAATAGTTCCTACAATAGTAGATCTTTTAATCATGTTTAGAGTACATTTTTTTCAATCATCCACAATATTAAAGTTAAACTAACTAGGTGCATTGGTCACCAAGTGAAAGATGAAAAACATTTTTAAAGAAATTAAAGAGTCATTCATACTTGTTATGGTTTCAACTATCTGTCATAATACTTTGAAAAATTATCACAAATTACTGTAGCCTATCTATAACAAGGAAATATAGTTAATCCTAGTAAGAAACAACTGCAATAGTTTGATGGATATGCATAGACTTTTATTGTGATTCAATTTTTTGACTTGCGTCCTTTTTAAGTCAATAAAGTGAGGAAGCAAGAGAACAGTACGTCGCAAACCAAGGTAATATATTGTGCATTTTTCTTGATTCACAAAGGTTGAGGAACTTGTGTCTTAGGTTACAGGTTCGCGCATTGTGCCAAGCGATCTAACTCTAGTATTTAAGTGGGGAAGGGTAGAGGGGAAGACCTATCATCTGTGAGTTCTTGATCATAAAAAACAATATGAAGGAGGAAAGGGGAAGAAATCTAAAGGTATGGATCAGTGTGATTTATTCTAACTCTTTTTGCATTTATATTGACTTATTTGCATTTCCATATTCCATCTAGAGATCAAATAAGTTAACCAATATATATTTGAATGGAAGCAATTTTGACATGTCTCAAATTTAGTTTGTTGGGGGTAATGGATCTCATGTTTTTTGCTTAAACAATTCTTATAGTTTCTAACCAAAGTGAGTTTTGTTACATGTTAAATATAGATCATGCACGTGGCACTTTGGATAATTTTTTTCTTGATAAAGTAAACATTGTTTTGTTAACTGTTATGTACTTTTGAACTTTCAGGAAGTGAATGTTGATGTTTGGAACAAAAAAATATACTCCCTGTTGACTGCATGGGTTGCAATGAAGAAGGGTGGGTTTTGGCTATTTTTACTGTTCATTGTGATGTACAAATGCTTTTTTTCAAGCAAAACAAGATTTACATATGCTCGTTGATTGCATATCACATTTTGTTGGTACCTTATGAATCTTGGTTGAGAAAAAAATTATGTCAACTGAAAATTTCCATTAGAAGGCTCGATATAGTAATTTAAGAGCTATCCAATGCTCATCTTTACAACAACTACATAGTTAGAAAATCGATGTTATATGATATGCTTGAAATGAGAACTTTTGCGCTTAATGAGTTTTATAAAGAAGTTTGTTTTCTATTATTTTTTTTCAAATAACTTCCATTAATTGTCGTATAGTATTGGAAAGTGATTTTGCTTAGCCAAAATCTAGATCACACAAGACATATCCATTCTCTAGATTTGAAGAGTAAAATAGTGAATGTCCTCTCCAGCCCCTCTCCATATTGCTCTCTATATTCCATTTATAAAGAGGTGAATAGTAGTTCTCCAAATTTGGAGAACTACTATTCACCTCTCTATTTCACTTTTTGATTATTTTAATATTACTTTTATGATATCATTGATTAAGTATTTATTATTTGTAATTATTTTATAATGTAATATAACATCTAAAAATATATCATTGAAAAGTTACTACTTTATCCGAATTAATCATTTTTTTTATTTTTTTAAAGAAAAAATAGCACTTTAAATATGTATTTTAAAATTATTTATATTATACAAGACTATTAATTAAGTCTCTAATATTTGTAATTATTTTCTATGTAATATAATATCTAAAAACATATTATTGATAAGTATACTACTTCCATCCCAAATTAAAAATTCTTCTAGTTTGATTTTTTAAAAGTTTTTGTCACTTTAAATATGTATTTTTAAATTATAATTATTTTTCACTATGAAGAATACACAAAAATTACATGATAATCCAAACAGTCTGCTTTTATGTTTTAGTGATAAATGATTAAACTACACTTTTTAATGAGCATGAAAATACTTGATGCAATAGTTTAAAATGGAATAGGGGAAGTAAACTAGTATAAAAAAATAATTAAATACGAGATGAAATCGTTAAATTAAACAATTTTTAGCTACAAATAAAAAAAATAAGAACAAAAAATTGCTCAAATTGAACTCCGTAATGCATTAATAGAGTATTTATGGGAGAAACGTAACAATCTTGAAAGTTGAATAGCTATGTAAAATTTAAAATATTTTTTACGATAATGAAATATTTATTATATAATTACAGTTCATCAATAATTTCACTTTGATTTGAATTGTTCGCTAATATGTATTATATATAATATTTGTCGCATTTATAATATTAAGAATAAATATTTTTTTATTAAATGAAGAATTTGAAAAGAATAAAAATTTATATTGCATAAAGACTATATAGATTATAGGGTGATTATTTACAAAAAAAATAAAATCGATATATATTATGAAATAAAGAAATAAAAATGAAATGAAAATAATAATATAATATTGATGAGAGAGAAGAAAATTCATTTTTAGAGAGTAAAATAGAGAATTGGGCTGGAGTTCATTGTCTGAAATAATAAAAAAACTCTATACTTAGAGAGTGAAATATAGGGTAGGGTTGGAGATGCCCTAAGGACCACATGTTTGTGAGGGTGCTTTGGGAAGTGTTAGATTATTTTTTGTCTCGGTTATTTAAATTCTTTTGGCATCAAGAAAGTATCATAGGTGGCTTAATGGCTTAGGATTGCGCTAATTTTATTGTGGTGCGCTATGTTTTTGACAATTGCATTAGACCCCCACTCTATATTGCGCGTTCTCAGTAAAATGATTCCCAATTCATTTAGTGGAACTCAAATGAGTAATTGCTTGGTTTATATCAATTTTAGGTAATGAGATAGATTAACCTTCTCACTATGCAGTTACTGTAATAGATTATTAGTTTATAAAGTTTCAACTCGAGGCTTGAGTAAGCAAGTCACTATTGTTAGTAAACAGAGAGCAACAAGCCAAAAAGAAGAACGTTGCACAAAATGCATTACTATGTAATCCTCAAATTTTTCATGTTGATCAATGTGCAACAATAATCTTTTGTTTCCTGCATCATCATCCTTCATTCCCTTCCTGCAGACAAAGTGATAGCAATTGCAGCATCCATCGGTGATGTGTTTAAGAGGGAGAGATTTCTATGTGGATAGGATATATCAACAGATCTGACTATTTTACAAGAGTGAAGGTTCAAGCCATTTAGATTGAAAGACACCAAACACTATAGCCAAGCCAATTGTTCTTGCAAAACAACTTTCTTTCAGGAAAATACTGCAAAAAGGGAAAATGACTAACAAGATCAGGAAAATTTCACCTTTAATTGACTTCGGAAGCAGTGGAGACACCACATGACTCGAAATATCATGAGGAAATCTGATGGTATGAGGTTTTCCCCATGTCTCTTTGATCCATAAATCCGTGTTGGTTCTCCGATTACTACAACAGCCAAAAAGATCACTACCCAACGCTTAAGAGTCAAACTAAAATTTCTTTTTCCATAGTAGGGTTGCTCCAGCTTTCCTCACTTCTCATCGGCCAAATTAATAGACACATGAGAATGAGGACCACCAATAGTAACCCAATGTAGCTTCCCGTTAACCAACTTTAGCCAACTCAGAGTCTAACATAACACCCTAGAAATCATCAACTTAAACAATATATATCACATCTATAACCACCCTCGATCACATAAGAATACGAACCACCTTGTAATCATCATGAAACTTATCATTATCCAAAACCAAACCACGGTGCAGTTATGAAACCAGTAACTTTCTTGAACTTCCTAATAGACAGATTCAACAGAAGTAAGAATTCTAGCACAATTTCAAGATGAATCCTTTAAAGATGAATGCTAAGAAAGAATGTTTTGGGTAATAAATAGTTGCTTGAGTGCACCAAAACTATAAGTTCCAATAGTAATTTGGTTCATAAATGTGCTAATAATACTAGCTAGGTAAGAAATAGTTGTACTATGAGAGATGGACAACAAAAAAATGGATACTTCTTAGCTTCAGAATAACTTTTTGAATGTGCTTGCTCTCCAGAAACAAAGGTTATTCTTCTTTCTAGTGCGCATTATGTGCTCCATTTCAAGGATGGTTAGCCTTAGAATTTCCAGAAACCATAAAATGTGTTAATAGGGGAAAATTCAGATGAGGGATTTTAAGGCCAGTAAGTTTTAAATTCTTTATTTTGTCAGTAGTATTGATGTGGATAACCACACACATCTTAAGGTTTTGAACTTGTTATATTCTTAACTTTTGACCTGAAAGCAAAAATATGTTTGTAGCCAAAAACAAACATTCAAATATAAACACCATGTGTCAGTAATTCTTTTTCTGTGTCGACTATCTCCAAAACAGTTTGATGCACCGAAACTTGTGGAACTACAGATCAACAATCTCCCATTCTCTGCTTGATGCATCATCCTACAGTTGCTCGTACGAGAACAACTAAATTGCTACTGTAGCTGCAATTTTTGAACAAGTAAAGAGAAATTAAAATTCTTAGTAGGTAGATACAACAATACTAACCAACTTCCATCAAATACTTCATAAATTTGAACTGACCAGCAAGAAGCTACACAACATTGTGAAATAAATGGTAGTAACATTAGATGAACAAAATGTACGTAACTTCAGATTCCAACAAAGGAAATTCATAATAGTGTTTAGTGATCTTAGGCATATTTATATGCCAAAGTTGCCAATAATTTCCCACGTAGGGATTAACTTTAAGAATAATCTTGAGACTATTGTCGTTGTTTGTTTGACTAGCGATGAGTGTGCACTAAAACACATGATTAGATGTTGCATGAAATTTCAAGGAAAATGTAGTCGATTTGAAGAAAGGAGAAGCAAGAAAGCGCGAAAAGAAACTAAGTCAAACCACAGTATGGTGTACTGCCTGGCGCGGGGTGCCAAGGCATGAACTACAGAGGCCCTCGACTGGCACACTTTCTGACGCGAGGCGCCAAGGGCCATCCTACAGCCGCACTTGCCAGGCGCACTGCCTGGCGCGGCGTGCCACAGGGAGAACCACTGAAGACTTTGCTAGGTGCACTGCGTGGCGCGGCACCCCAGCCCAGTTCCAAAGTGCCCAGAGAAAACTTAATTAAAAACAATTCCTTATAGGATTAGATTTGGACTCTAGTTTTCCTAAATTCTATAAATAGACCCTTAGGACTACTTTGTGGGGGTTAGACATTATTTTGGTGTGCAAGAACAAGATTCAAGTTTTTCAATAGGTTTTGATTTTCTAACTCTTCTTATTTTGGAAATTGCGTGAACAATTCTATCTTGCGGTTTTTGAATTTTATGAGTGGCTAAACGCCTTTGTTTTGGGGCTATAGCTACGGATTGACTGTTGAATATTGAAGGCTTTGAATTAATTCTTGGTTATCATTTTAAGATACTTTTATATTTTTGTTTTAGTATTTCTTGACTGGCAATCGTAGAGATAAATCTCTTGTGTATTCTTAAAATCGAGAGAGGGTAAGGTAGAAAGATCAAAGAATATAAAAAGTTTGATCTTCCATTGAGTTAATTTGTGTTTAGGAGTGACGCCCGGATGAACTCCTAGCTTGGTTAAGAAACAGGATGAAATATAAATGCTCGCCAATTAGGACTGCCTATCCCCGCTAAACGATGTAATTAGACAACTAATTGGAGTAGGCGACTAGAGGTCAAGAGACCCTACTCATATAATTAACCATGTAAATCAGTAACTTAATAACCAAAATTAGTTCATTGCTTGAGATACGATACATGAAGTTTAAAGCAGGCTGCAGCCTTGGAATTGTCTTTTACTTGATTGTAACATAAATTTGAAGTCGTTCACATTAGTTACTTTTATTTGTTGCATAAATCTTAGTAGTTATTAACAACCATCAAACTCTTTTAAAAGGTTACTTTCGTCGAGTTGTGGAATTGAGTATTAAATATAAGTTGATTATAAGTCCCTTGGGAACGAAAACTCATTTCTAAAAGAAACTATATTACTTGAGCGACCGCGTACACTTGCGTGTGCTTTTGGAAGCAACAAGTTTTGGCGCCCGAAACATATATCTGAAACATTCCCTTCCTTACCCTAAGCCGGCATTACATCCAAAATAAAAGTCCACTTGATTTCTTGAGAAATATGCGGTGAAAGTGAAAATACAATGTGGGCAAGCTTATGGCATTTTAAGAGAAGTAAGAATTTCATTTGTGAGAGTAAGTAAAAATGATTGAAGAATATGCCTTGTCTATAATATGATTGCTTGAGTAAAAGTCTATACTAAACACAAAGGTGAGAGGGCATTCATGGCACATGTTTGGGGTTCATCTATTTGGTGTGTTTGTATAAGTTTGCATTAGCCCAGAAATATAAGAAAAGAGTCACTCTTTGAGCATATGAGTTGTAATTTGTTGTATCATGATGAGATAATAAAATTGTTAAGTGTTGCATCCAATGTGAACTACAAAAGCATGATTAAATGTGTTTGGTTAATTTTAAGGTGGGTTGATAAGTCCAAAGGTTAGGAAAATGAGTTGATGGTTTAAAGATTATTCGAGGACGAACAAAGGTTTAAGTGTGGGGTGGTGATCTTAGGCATATTTATATGCCGAAGTTGCCAATAATTACCCACGTAGGGATTAACTTTAAGAATAATCTTGAGACTATTGACATTGTTTTGTTTGACTTGATATGATTGTGCACTAAAACACATGATTAGATGTTGCAGGAACTTTCAAGGAACTTGGAGTCGATTCGAAAAAAGGAGAAGCAACAAAGCGCGAAAACAAACTAAGGCAAATTGCAGCCTGGCGCAAGGCACCAAGGGCCATCCTACAGCTACACTTGTCAGGCGCACTGCCTGGCGCAGCGCGCCACAGGTAGAACCACTAAGGACTTTGCCATGACGTCCTAATTCTTTCAAACCCAACAATATGTTACATAGTAACCCGGTAAGATGCCATGATTTTGTTGATTGCACAATACAAGGTGTCATTCCACCTAAGAATATTGTCAGTTAAGAGGGTAGAACTATATTTATTCTGATTCCGACTTTTTTTCTCTTTTGCAGACACGGTCAAGAACTTACTACTACTTGAATCATTATATATTGGTTCTTCCTGATTATGATAGTAACTTCCATGGAGTGAAAGAGTTTACTCTTTATTATAGTGCACCCTTAATACTAGAGCCCTTTATAAGCACACATTTGTTCCCGTTGATTACCAGAAGTCCCAAAGATGGTTATAACCCCAGCAATTTCATAACACTTAACCTTACCATTAACACCAAATCACCCCAACAAGGAAACTCAATGTTATCAATCAAGAACTAGACAACCACCCTTACTCATTATCTTTTCCCCCCTTAACAAAAATAAACAACAACCTTAACCATCAAAACTCTGTGTCTGAAGGCATAGGCATTAAACCTCCCTCCAATTTTGAGAATACCATGGAGTAGAAAAAATAAGTCTAACTACTAAAATAAGAAAACCTAGCCTACCTGGCCACCAAGCAACTGCTGCTAAAGTCTGATCGCGAAACTTGAACCCTTTGTGAAGCTTTAGCTTGTTCTTGGTCTAAAATATCAATACAACACAACATTAAATCAAACCATGGCCTAATAGTTCTCGGATTACAACCAAATCCTAAACCTAGGCAAATTCATCATCATTCTATCCAACCAAAGGATTTTCCCACCATTAAATCATTTTAAACTCTCCCTAAGAGTAATAACTTAGATTCTAAGGCTTAAGAATCAATGTACACGGTTGAGGAGTAATAAGCTTACCTTTACTGACATGCTCCATGGAAAATCGAGTGCAAACATTCAAAAATTTTCCCTTTCAAGTCTAAGAAAACAAAATGCAAAAAGGAGGTTCGGGGTTGTTTGTACATAAATCTCATTTCACCCCACTATAAAAGTCTTACCTGTTATAGAGTCGATGCTATAATGGAAATTAACCCCACTATAGCAATCTAAGAACTACTATAGTGAACGCCTCCCGATATAGCAACCTTGACGAAACTTCAGAAACTCAACCTCTAGAAAAAGGCCATTTTTACAACACAACCTCTTTCCTTAACGTCCCAAAACATACCATCCACGCAAAAATCAATTTCGGGAGTTCTACTTACTCGAATTAGATTTCAAAAGGCTCTACGGACTCCTGAATGCCTTGGATCCAAGAATATATTAATCAAACCTCATTATTACACCCCCCCCCCCTCCCCAATTCATGGATGGCCCTGGAACTCACCTAGCTAAGATTCCTTCTGATGCTCGCCTAGCCTAAAACTTTTAAGTCACTAACCAAAAAGTTTTTTTGACCCAAATTATTTCACAATTGGCCTACTCAAAATGACCGGGATGGGTCTTAACAATAGATATTAATTTACCCATTGCTCATCTCTAAGAAATCAAACAAGAAAAACTGGGTAAAGTCAAGAAGAAGGTGGTACTTGAATTCTCAAACAAGTGAGTGTATTTTTCCCACGTGCCCCTCTCATTCTTCCCAGGTGGCTTCTTCAACCGAATGATACTTCCATCGAACCTTCACTAATATGATCACCTTAGTCCTCAACTTTTGGACATCCCGATCAAGCCTAGAAATTACCTCTTCCTCATATTGTAGTTCCTTGCTAGCCCTATCAAGTCCCACTTGCTAATGCACTCACCATTTCCATGGTCTAAATCAAATTATACTTCCCAAAAGTCTTAGGAAGACCCACCACGAAGACAGTGGTTATCCTCTCCCAAAGGTTTATATGGGATACAAAGTCCCTGGCATATCACTATACCACCTTAGTTTCCTCCAACACTACACCTCGAGACACCAAATATCTCTTAACCACACAAGATAGAAATTTCATTGGAACCCATCGTAGCTTGAGATTTTTGCCAACTCCCATCCTAGGGAGAGCCTTACTCGGCACCTACACACTAACCAAAGTTATAACGAGATCATCATCACCAATCAACGATCATTAACCACAATGTATTATCTTGACCAAAAAGAGGGATATGATTGATCAAGAAATAATTTACTAATCCCACTCCCCCAACCGACCCTACTACTAAGGATCATTGATCATGAACAATCCAACTTATTTCAAATCCTTCGCTATACTCTTTTCAAGAGCTACTATCATCCCATGATCAATTGCATAAAATAAGACTAAGAGTAATGTCCAACACTACCTAGCCAACTACGGGTCATTTTTTCAAATAATGCATGAGTGACTATTCCCACTAATGGACAATCATTATTTCACCAATACCCAAAAATTTGGTCCCACAAATCTCACGGTTCCTTAGTAACCACACATCACTACTACAATTTAAGTAGTTACTCAATCGAGGATAAAAATCACTAAGTCAATTACGGTCTGATGTTTGAATATATATCAGTTTCCTTAACCATGAAACATCACACACACCAAACCAATCAGCCACACCAAACCAATAACCTTTACACCACAGGTTACCATACCAACCATTTCCTTTTATCACACATGGATGCCAAACTTTATATTTTCATGCATTATCTCACAAGTCAACTAATGATTTAAACAACTTAGAAATTAAAAGTATAATAGGGAAAACGTGATAGGGATTATACCCAGACCATCCCGCTATGAGGCTAGCACACTGCTACAGCGGCCACAAATAATAACATCCTAGAAAATTTACCCTTTTTCTACAAAATTATGTCATTCCCTTACATGGTTTTCAATCATAACACATGAAACCACACTATGGCCTTTGACATAATCCGAAGACCAAACCAAACAATGCATAGACAAGACTCAACATCACATTATCACATAACAAATTTCAAACAACATCGGAACACAATTCATATTATCACATGCCCGTTCTCAACCATTACCGACTATCCCACAATCAAAGTTTCCCTTCATTCACCATCAATCATTTTCCCCTACCATATTTACCCATGGTAAATCCATGTAGTTTTAATTTCATCTCAAGATCATTCGCAAACATGTATAATGCAAACTTTGCCTTATGGCCATAAAATTTTAGGACTGAATTACACAAAACATGTTCAATAATCACATAACAACTTTAGTCAGTCAGGCAAGTATAATTCACACATAAGAAAGTATAATCCCCACATAAATAGTTATTCAAATATTGCAATACACCTAATAACAACCATTAAGCATTCATCACCAATAAATCAAGTTCAAGACATTATTTTCATCATGGATGACCACTAACTGACCATACATGCATTCATATGACTTAAAAGGCCACATATCAATTGGAGCCTCCTTGATTCCAATATTCCCTTGCTTGTGTACCTTCAACTATGACCACAACATCCAGACTACTCCATTAAGATATCAATTAGAATCCAAAGATACCAATTGGACTCAACCCATACCACTAACGACAAACCACACGAAAAGAGTGAAGAAGTGAGATAAATTCTTAAAATGCTTTATAGCGCTCTAAAGATTAAATGTAAACACCAACACACGAACTCTCAGGACTCAATTCGACATTTATCTTATATTAGAAAACAAGTAACCTGGGCTCTAATACTAATTTATCACGACCCAACCCATCGGGTTATGCAGACACCTACTTTATCACCTAGATAGGAGAGCCCTTAACCCTTAAACAGGTTATAACATGTAGAAAAAATAAATAAGCCATAAACTAACACCCCAAATGGTTATGAAATTATAATAAATTGATTTAAACCTCCATATTTATTTTACAAGGAAATGTACTAACACCACCAAGGAACTAGTCTTAATATGTACAAGAGCTGCAAAAGAGTGCATTTATTAAAATAAATTAGACACAACTCCCACTATAAGGAAGGAGGAGTAGAAGCTATTGGAGGTCATCACCGTCTTCACAAATGAAACATCATTGAATTTTTACAACTAGACTATGCCAAGTTGCATAGCAATAGTAGTATCAGTACAAAACCACATACTGATAGACATCATCGGTTGACATAAACCTACCATATAATATAAAGTAGACTTTAAAAAGGGAACATGCAATATCCATCAACCTGCTTTTACCTTCCCATGTATAATGTCCATATACTAGTACACTTTGATCCCAACCTCCTACTTTATTCCGCTGCCAACTCTACTATTAATACATTTGACCCTTTTTCCACTCTAAGTGAAACGACCCCAAAAATGCCCGAAAATGTGCTTCGGAAACACCTATAATTGTAATTTCCATATATCTCAAAATCCGTGCATAATTTCGAAAATTCGACTTCATATTCTTATTCAGGGGGTCAAATTGAGTGGGAAATGAGTCTAAC
>JAJOOR010037188.1:0-20747 GCA_036250505.1 Solanum acaule | reverse complement strand
CCCCCCCCCCCCCCCCCCCTGTCACTAGTAAGTAAAAAACAACAAAATCAACAAGGGTTTCTAAGCAATGAGAGGGGATCCTTGGGATGTGACGGGAATACAGGTTAAGCTAGATTATTGGGTATATTCCTTCGATAGAAGATTCATAGAGTAATTGTGACTAGGCTAAGCTTTAAGGGGGACAAGCTCTCTCTCGAGCAACTTACCCCGTTTCAAATGCGTTCCTCTCGAACATCCACTTGCCGCATGAAGACCAACCTATGCCTTAACCCACTCACTCTCTCGAGCTGAGTGTGTGGAGATAGGACTAGGGTTCACTCTCTCGAGCTGAACCTCAGGTCAACCCACTCACACTGGCTATCAATCTAGTGGTCTTAGTTTTATGACCTCTCTCTCGAGCAAGCCAAAAACACATAAATAAACTTGTATTTGCAACTGCAAATTTATTAAATTCATCCACAACCACTAGACGAAATCATAATTAGACTACGATTAAACTATCAACAAGCAAAACCCAACAATTATCTTAACCCATATTCACTAAATCACACCCCAAAAATTGGGGTTTTTAGCCACACATCAAGAGATAGAAATTTATACCTAAATGAGATTGCATTCAAATGGGTATGAACATTTAAGTCTTGTTACAGGCTAAGAATGAAGAATCCAAGAGACCCAAGTCCAAATCCTTAGAGATGAAACCCTCTTTTTCTTCAAGTCTTCAAAACTCTCTCAAACTTAGAGAAAAAATATCAAAAAGTACTATTCTATATGAAGATTATAATAATTGTTCGACTCTTAAAACTACAACTCTAACTAGTATTTATAGCTTTCACATAATTGTGCTACAGTGGATCATTCGACGTCGTTAGTCGGAATCACCAATCCACTCGGCGATTCGCCATTTGGTGTAGTTCATCGCCATCTTGCACCAGCCTTCAACATCGTCGTGCTCTAGGTTATTGGGCGACATGGTACTGCTTCGCGAAACTGCTCGACGATGCACCAACTGCTCCCTTTTCCCGCCGACTTGATCCTTTTTTCAAGGCCTAGCACACTGGAACAAAATGCAAAGTAGGACCTTTCGGGGACTCACCAAGTGGACTTGGCGATCCTCAGACCTTCATTTCTTCGTTCTTTTCAGCCTTTTCGTTCCTTTTGCGACATAGTGTCCATACTTTCCTCAAACTTCAAATACCTGAAACTTAAGGGTTTTCATCAGATATTGAGACAAAATAAGCATTTGAGGACACAATTTCTATCAAAATGTAGCCCTAAATGAGTCCAATTTGTGGACTCATCAGTGAGGTGAGGCCCACACCTTTTGTGTTGATAGTTATGTTTTGTGTATATATTTGGGTTGTCCTGCTTTAAAATTATGTTAAATACTACTTTCTGTGGGTGTTTGAGCTTGTGGCTCCTTTTATTTTACATTGCAAAACGATTTTGACCCTTTCGAATTTTTTGAATTTTTCACACATTTTTGCCACCCCTCGTGTGTTGAACGTGGCTGTTCTTTTGCAAAATTTGAGTCTCGATTTTGATCAATACCGATGAATTGAATAGTGCTTATAATCGAACGAACATGAATGTGCGGTTACAATGATGCCAAATGAAGTTGCATAGAAAATATGTGAATTCTTTGCATCTCGTTATGACTAGCATTGTATCAAATTGATTCTCTTGTGATGATCATTGCACACTAGCGAAAGTGTGGAGTCTTGTTTGACTTATAGTGTCGATGCCTAGTGTGATGAGCTTACTTGTGAACTATGCTTGATAGATCCTAGAATTTGCCCCGTTGGTCCGGTCAACTAAGTGGTGCTATCTCTTGATATGATCTTAGGCAACTTCTATGAGTGTGAGCCAATTTGACACATACCTCTTTTGTGACTTACCCTGTGAGTGTGTGAACCGCTTTTGAATACCCTTCGAGTCTTTCCTTTTTCTTTGGAAGAAACTTGATGAAAACTAGACCTTTCTTAATCCATCACCCATAATCCTCATGAAGTTGTGGTTAGTTTTAATAGCCAACTTAGGCCAAAAGCCTAAGTTGGGGGTGTGCTGAAAAGAAAAGGGAAAATCAAACAATGCAAGGGAAGTCTCCGTTAACCCATGGTGTTGAGAAAAATGGAACCCCTCCATATATAAAAAAAGAGAAATATAAAAAGAAAAGAAAAGAATGAAAAAGAAAGTTGTAGAATAAAGTGCAAAAGAAAGGGGGTTTCCAACACACTATGGGAAAGTGAATAATAGGATGACTTATGAGCACTAAACAAAATGATGAAGGAAAAGGGAAGGAAGTGTTGTGAGCACCACAATTCATGTGGATGAAATCCACTAAGCCTAAATGACCATACCTCTGCACTCAGCCTCATTACAAGCCTTGAAAAAGACCTTTTTGATCTTGAGAAAGCTGAAACAAATGTCAATTGGAAAATACAGGCAAACCTATGGGTGAAAGCATGCATTGTTTTCATCTTTGTGAGTGTGAGCGTTGCATCTGATTCCTGAACTTTAGATGATTAAGTCATTATGAGCTATTATGGAATCATTCTTTCTATGAGGGCATTCAAACACTTTAGTTGAGCTTGAACTTGCCTTTGAGGCAAGTATTATGAGCATGAGATTCTTTGATATTGGTGAGTCACTACTTGAATCTTTGAGTGCATAATTGATCTTTGCATAAGTAAATTGAGTCTTGCTGTGTACATTCATGATCGAGTCTTGTGTAGCACTGTTCGAGACACCCTTTCTGAACGGCTAAACTTGAGTTTGCTTGAGGACAAGCAAAAGTATAAGTTGGAGGTGTTGATGAGTCCACAAATTGGACTCATTCAAGCTATATTTTAAGAGAAATTGTGTCCTCAAATGCTTATTTTATCTCAATATCTGTTGAAAACCATTAAGTTTCAGGTATTTGAAGTTTTAAGGAGAGCATGGACACTACATCTCAAAAAGGAATGAAAGGGCTGAAAAGAACGAAGAAATGAAGGCCTGAGGATCGCCGAGTCCACTTTGCGAGTCGTCGAAGGGTCTTACTTCACCTTTTGTTCCAGTGTGCTGAGCCCGGAAGAAAATGATCAAGTCGGCGGAAAAAAGGAGCAGTCGACGCTTCACCGAGTAGTTTCGTGAAACAGTACCACGTCGCCCAGTAACCCAGAGCATGACGATGCTGAAGGCTGGTACAAGACAACGATGAATTACACCAAAGGGCGAATCACCGAGTTGATCGGTGATTTTGACTAATGACGCCGAATGATCCGTTGCAGCACAAATCTGTGATAACTATAAATACTTGTTAGAGTTTTAGTTTTAGTGTGGAACAATTATTATAATTTTCACTTAGAGAATAGTACTTTTGGATATTTTTGCTCTATGTTTGAGAGGGTTTTGAAGACTTGAAGAAAAAGAGGGTTTCATCTCCAAGGATTTGGATTTGGGTATCTTGGATTCTTCATTCTTGGCCTGTAACAAGACTTAAATCTTCATACCCATTTGAATTCAAGATCATTTATGTATAAATTTCTATCTTTTGGTGTGTGGCTAAAAACCTCAATTCTTGGGGTGTTATTTAGCGAATATGGGTTAAGATAATTGTTAGATCTTGCTTGCTGATAGTATATTCGTAGTTTAAATGTGATTTCGTTTAGTGGTTGTGGATGAATTTAATGAATTTTTAGTTGCAAATATTAGTTTATTTATGTGTTTTCGGCTTGCTCGAGAGAAAGGTCGTAAAACTAGGACTACTAAATTGATGGCTAGTGTGAGTGGGTCGACATGAGGTTCAGCTTCAGAAGGTGAACCCTAGTCCCATATCCACACATTCAGCTCGAGAGAGTGAGTGGGTTAAGGCGTAGGCTGGTCTTCATGCGGCAAATGGGTGTCTGAGAGGAATGCATTTGAAACGGGGTAAGTTGCTCGAGAGAGAGCTTATCCCCTTTAAAGTCTAGCCTAGTCACAAATACTCAATGAATTTACTATCAAAAGCAGGTACCCAATGATTTAATCTATCACATATTCCTATCACATCCCAAGAATCTCATCTCCATACTTGTATTTTTCCTTTTTTAGTTGTTTCTTGCTTACAAACCCCCATTTGATACTTGACGCTTGCGTCACCCTTTTTAATTTGTTATGCTTTCATTCGCCAAAGTCTTTAGCTATGATTAGTTGCAGCACTTTCACACTTAACCACTAATTCTCACACCGACTCCCTTGGGAACCCAACCCTTGGTTGGGTTATTATACTATTGCACGATGGTAGACACTTGCATCGGAAGTTGTGTCCTTGATTACGCAAACATCAATCACCGATTTAGCGAAATTGGTAATTAATCGATCATAACCCCAAGTATCCCTTATCAACTTGATTACTCCCCTATTTTTCTTAGTTGATAATTGACAAACTTTAACCTCATATTTAACACTTTTTGTCAACCCCGTTGAATCCTACAACCGATTAGAACGTACCCTTCACTTCGTAATTGAATTCTAACTTGTTTTACTCCCTGTGGTATTGACCCCAACTCTTTGTTGGGTTCAAACTAGATTGTGATCGCCTTCACCTAGTATTGGATGAGGTGTAGTTGAACGTTTTTATAAAAAATGGCGCCACTGCCAGGGAGTGGTGTTTAAAATTCTCTTATTTAAGTATAACTGTAATATAATCTTGTTTGTAGTTGAATCGACTTACTTTTTTGTGTTTGTTGTTGGTTGTTTGTTAACATGTGATGAAATGAGTGTGAACGGAAGTAACGGTAGCCAACTTGGCCAACAAGATTACATGAGAAATCTGAATGATGTCAATGAACCAATTCAATTGGATGGCATATGTGCTATCTGTTTACCTCAGATTGTGGGAAATGTTGTTTTCCACGTGGCTAGCATGATGTTGCAACTCTTGCAAATGAAAGGATTATTTGGAGGGCTAGCTCATGAGGATCCCTATGATTATATTCACAACTTTGTGGACGTATGTGGTCCGTTCTTATTCAAAAACATTTCACAAGAGTCAATTTGTCTCTGATTTGTTCCCTTTCTCTTTGATTGGGGAAGCGACCAAATGTTTAGCAGATTTACCAAGGGATTCTATTATGTCTTGGGATGAGCTTATCGAGGCCTTCTATATAAGATTTTTTCCTCCTTCAAAGATGATGGCATTGAGAGACAATAATCAGGACTTTAATCGTTTAGAGGGTGAGCCAATCCATGAGACGTGGTTGAGATTTTAGAAGTTGTTACTTCAATGTCCGACTCACGAGCTTCCAAACAACGTGTTGTTACAATACTTCTGCTGGAGTCTAGACTTGGTGAACAAAGGTGTGGCTGATCAACTTGTCCAATGAGGTATTATGTAGAAACCTTTTGAAATACCATCAAATCTCCTCGATGGGATGACAAAGATAAACCGAGCCTGGTATACTCGAGAGGATCAGATGTCTCCATTGACCTTTAGGATGACAAAGGAGTATATAGAGAAAGACCAAGAGTGAGACCAAAACATGGCCAAAATGATGACCTAGTTGGATATTTTGTCGAAAAATGTGATGGGTATTGGGTAAAAAAATGTGAATGATGTTGGTGTTAGTGGAGTAAACCTTGAGGATGCACAATTTGAGGCTCTATATAATGAGGAAATGAATTTTCTAGCAAATCAAGTAGAAGGTTTGTGTCCGAGCTATCCAAGGCCGGCGGAAATCAAGGTTTGAATAGAGAGCGAGATGATGGTTAGAGAGATTGTGACAGGAAATGGCATGACCTTGGGACTAATTGGAAGGAACAGAATGGTGACAAGGAAAGATATGTTCCTCCCCATGAGCGTTACAAGCCAAAAGAACATAGGGCTAAGACGAAGAACATTCGCACAGAAGATATGCCTCCACACATTCTCAATAAAGTGGAAGGGTCAGACAAGGCACTTAAAGAATTGAAATAGGACGTCTCCACACTTAATTAGATGGTCACCTCTCACTCAGTGTCCATCAAACAACTGGAAACGCAAATGGGTTAAATCTCATCTCATTTGAGCTCAAGGACAAAATGGGGTCTACCAAATGATACCTTGGCTAACCCAAAAAATGAACCTTTAAAGCATATCCACATCATGCCACCACGTTAAATAAGGTGATTCTTTGGAGGCAACCCAAGCTTTTATGCTTTTACTACAATGGTTTGAATAATGGGTGTTGAATGTGCAGGTTGAAAATTTGAAATTTTTGGAAAATAGGTAGTTAGTCGAGCCAAAGGTCTAATCGGCGTCTCGTCGAATAGGTCGGCAAGCCCGACCTGGACCGCCATTTGAACCACCTACCTTACTGGAGGTTCTATAAAACTCGGTGAGCTGAAGTGCTACTTGGCGCATTGCTGAGGGGGTCGGCGATGTAAGGTATGATCGTTGACTGGAGCTTGAACTGAAGAGTAAAAAAGGCCAAACCATTTTAAATTCAAATATCTCTCTCATTTAATACTTTTTGAGTTTCAAACTTTTTGAATTGCATATTTTCTTACTCTCATGCTATTTTACTTGCTTTTTTTGTAGGATTAATAACTCGGGGAGGATTTTTGGATTTGTTGCTAGCCTAGCTTTTCAAATTCTCTGCATCTAAGGTTGGTTATCTGAACCCTATCTTTACATTTTAGTGAAATTGGATGCATGATCATTGTGTGGTTGCTTTCGGTGCATAATTATGATATGTTGAATGTGTTGTGTTAGTGCCTGCCCGTATATAGTTTAAACTGATGTTAACTAGCCTTAAATTGTGAAATCGCATGTTTTTGCTTGTTAAATCTATGGGTTGTGTTGAATTTATTGTGGGTCTAGTGTGGGTGAAGTCTGAGTAACCCCAAATTTTGTCGATTGTCAGATTTTGCCCAATTATAGAGCAGTTGACTTCATTCTTAAGGGCAAATGACGTCGATTAGTCAATTTTGGCCAAATCTAGGGAAGTCTAAGTACCCCGTAGGCATGGGTAGTATGGGTTTGAGCCTAATTGCACAAAATAGTGGTTAATTTTGTTATCGTGGGATGTGGGTTAGATTTTGTAGGTTGGGGTAAAAATCTGGTAGGTTGTACTCTTCGGTGAGCTGGGTCAAGCTCGCCGAGTGGTTCACCTAAAGACCCCTCGATTGCCCTTTTTATTCTTCATTTTTGAAGTTTTTGTTCTGTATCATTCGGCGATATGCCTGAGCTTGCCGAGTGAAGTCGGCAAATGTCCCTTCAGATTGTGTTTTTGCCCTTATTGTCTGAAACTATACTGTAACTTTCGGCAAGCTACTTGTAGTTCGCCGAAACGCCCTGAGCATCGCTGACCTCTCTTGAATTTTTGCTGATTTTATTCTGTAACATTAGGTAAGCCCGATTTAGCTCATCGAATAGGGTCGGTGACTCGCCGAACAGTTCGGTGAGTCGTCGTGCAACTGTTACACTTTGATTTGTTTTCTGAACTAAGTCTAATGTTTTCAACATTGTTTTGCAGGTATGGCTAGACCTAAATTCGCAAGGAGAAATAAACCGCCCTGAAAGCGGGCATGAGGAATTATGATTAATTAGGAGGCGACTTCCTCCCGAAAGGCACCAGCTAAACTTCCTAAAACAAGGGGGAAATGTAAAGGGAAGGGTCCCGTACAACCCACACCAGCGAAGGGAGCTCCAACAGCGAGGGCATCTATGCCACTCACCTCACAAAGTTCGAGAGTGAGGGCCATTCTGAGTGAATTTGTCCAGCCTCCATATATGAGCCGAAAGATGACCAACTAGGAGAGCGGAACTACGCTCCAAAGCAATGAATGATCCAGCTAGGATCTCGGTGCCTCCTACGCCTCTTCGTCGTCCTCCTCCAGCTCCAGCTCAGGTAGCAGTGCATGCTACACCTCAAGTTCAGGCTCCTCCAACCCGCTCACTCAGCATATTAAAGACATGGGTTTTAGGACAATTTAGAAGAAAATAGGTATCTACTGATGGTGTTGTAGAGAGGTACCCAGAGGTGTGGAACACCATTAAGTTCCAGAAATTCGAGATCGTCACAAAGCCCTGAGTCCCATACATTCCTAGTTGGGTCTGGGAGTTCTATTCTACTTATGGGGAGCTAGTGCCAAAACTAAAAAAGAAGGCCACTACATTCAAATCGGTGGATCATGTGGTAGTTCGGGGCCGAAAGGTGAAGTGCAGGAGCACTGAGATTAATGAGGTGCTTGGGTGTACTATGAATATCATGCATTACAACATTGATCTCATCTAGAAAAAAACCCTAGATGATCTAAAGGGTTGGTTGGCACCCCTAGTTTCTGATATGATAGCGAGGTGGATCGAGGCCGGTGTATTGACTGAGAAGAAGGAACTGAACGTGCCTGCCAGATATTAGTTCGGGTTTATTAGTAGCACTATTATGCCTTCGCAAAATAAGTAAATCCTCCGACACTCGAAGGCGACGTGTCTAGGTTCTATCATGTATCGAGATAAGCTAAACTTGGGTCTGTTCATTGAGCAAGAGGTAGCCATGAGGGCCAAGCAAAGTCAAACTTCTCTTCCCTTTTTGGTGTTGATTACTGAGTTGTGTAGGTGGACCCGTATTCAGATAATTGAGAAGACGGATGTAAAAGTGACTCCCACTTCCTCTACTGACATCCGACGAATTAAGGATGAGTACATGAGGGATGAGGCTAATAAGAAGAGTGCTGCACCGGTGGATACGTCCCTGATGGTTGATGTTGATACGTTGTCGACAGAGGCAATACATCCTCCATAGGCTAGTGAGCCTATATGTATTTCAGGTCCCTCTACTTCTGCTTCTCCTGGCTAATCTATTGCGCCCCCTCCTTCTACTGTTGCTGTTGTTACTGCCTCCCGACCCCTTATCACCCCGACCGTGATGTACAAAATGGGCCATCAGGCTCATTCTACTGATGTGTGTGCCTCCCGGGAAGAGGCCATTGTGCTTGGGTTGATTGAACGTGCGATTGCTGCTGCCCTTGCTCAAATTAGGGCTGAGCTGAGGGAGGACATAGAGCCAATAGAGGCTCACAGGTTTTCTTTGGACGCCCTTACGGTGAGGGTAGAGGCTTGTAAGCAGGGTCGGGTTGATTCTTCTGTTGTGACGGCCTTGAAGGCCAATTGTTTTGGGCTGAAGAAGGATTTAGATGAGCTGAAGTCCACTAATTTGTCGATGCTATTCGGCAAAGTTGAGATCCCCGACATTCCGAGCACTGATGTTCCAGCCAGTTCAGAGGTTCCTCTAGCTACTAGTACTAAAGATGTTGTTATGGATTAGTTTAAGGCTGAGTATTAGGCTGAGATCGTGACACGACCCAAGAGTACCCCCTAGTCGTATCACAGAGTACTTGACCCAAAGGGGTCTTATACAAGCCCTTAGCATATCATGACATAAGAACATAAGAAAAATGCGGAAAATTTAAAACTTTTCTTTACTATCGAAGTCTTTATAAAATGTGAGAAAGTCTATGACACTATGTCTCAAACCAGCTATAACATTAGAATTAAAACTCTTTAATTTTAGGGACACGACCCTTACATAAAACTAAAACATGATAGAAAGACAATAAAGGACATATGGTTGAGCCCTCGAATACAATGAGGACTCACCAATCTTCTTCTTCTTGATCTCCTATGAACCTAGCCACGAGGATGGAATCCAATATCTCTAAAGCCTACACTTATAGAAAATGTAGAAATATGGGTTAGCACAAAATGTACTAAGTATGGAAGCCATGCAAGAAAATCCTTAAAACAGCATAAAAGGGACATTTAGTTTAAAGCTATGCTTCATGCCATTTTTTACATCATCTTTGAAATAGTTGGAGAATGTAGCTCATAAGACAAGTCATGCACAATTCATCATAACATATAGAATATCATCACAATTACAAGCATAGTTTTCAACACAACATAATGCATACTCCAATCTTCACAAGACATAGTTCACATACATAAGTACATAGAAAGATCATATCAACATAACAGAACTATCACATGGGAAACACTAAACTAAACTTGCGCAATGCATAGCTAGGATCCCATAATCCTATCCACACTAAGTCTCACTTTTAGCCTACCATGATCAAGCATAACCTAAGCTCACACGACATATATGCAACCCAAAGTCAAACTAGTGCAATGCAAAGGTAAGGTCCCATAACCCTACCAAATGTTAAGTATCACATATAGACCACCAACAACATCATATCTTTACTTTTAGTTCATTCACAACCAATACACATAAGTAAGGAGACATTCATGATCATAACTCATACCAAGTAAGTCAACCATAACATTCATTCACATCACACATACATTATTCATAAGTCTTCATTATATAATAGAACCTAACCACAACCTCTCTTAAAGTCTATTTGTGCAAAGTATGGGTGAAGTCCCATACCCCGACTCATACTAAGTAGTACCTCTTAAAAAGTCATGATTAGAGTCCACGATCTTATTATAGCTCGTATTCGTATCATTTAGTGAAATTAACCTCAACTGACATAGACCATGTGAGCGACATGGAATCCGGTGTTCTACTCCCACAGTGAAAAGAGAGTGTCATACTTGCCTAAGGTAGAACGTACATCCTAGCTTTTAGGTGGATCCACTAGCTAAGTCCTATGTGGGCACATAGTTTTGGGATATAGGGATTGCTACTAGAAACCCAGACTTGCTAAACGTAGAAGGTTTCCATCCCATGAGACAACATACATTGGGAACCCAAACTAACTGGCGTAAAACGAACCCATTGGGAAGCCGGACTTTCTAGCGTAAAAGTTTCCATCTCATTTACATATCAGCTTGGTGCTAAGCATAATTCCCTTTAAAAGTTACATTACGTCTTTACTTAAGTTCAAGGTTATAAGAGAATGCACTAGGCACTCAAACCAACATTCATCATAATAGCTCAAAGATTCAGTAGGTTAGAATATCCTTTCACTTTAGAACCATCAATAAGTGAGTAAAACTTTCACATTATATTTATAGTGTGTTCATGAGAAATAGCCTTTCATTCAACACAACAATACGACCATAATCATAACATATCATGCATAGCCATGTATAGGGGTATAAGAAAGGAGGATCTTGCATCAATACCACAATATACACAATAACTAAACACCTCCACCTTTCAAGTGGATCAACATGGTCATGTATATTTCTTGCATAAAGTATGTAAAGGTGCATATGAGAACTAACCTTTCAATCAACACCATAGATACATTATCATCATAGACACTTCCTTCTCAAGTGTACATGAACATGTACATTATACCACAATCAGACATTATACACATATATTGCATTTAAGAGTCACATTGAGTCAACACATCTAACATTCAGCATACATAACATAGATACAACCATGAATCAAGTAATACATTCATTTCATGCATAAAGTCATGCGATTATATTATAGGTCATGTGGGTGAAGTCTTTGAACAATAATGCCATATGCAACTTCAACCTACATAATAGCTTCCTTCTTTAAGCCTAAGCATATTTAACTTATTCATATTATCTTTTAACATTTAAACCTTAGGAATTATCTTCATATTATGAGCATTACCCTCAAGCAACACCTCACATTGTAACCATGTGTACCTAACTCTTAAGGTAAACTTTACTACATACTTCATTCTTACTCAATTATAGATACATAACATCAAGTAGACTAGATCACAATACTACTTCAACCATAATCCATTATATAAGACCTAATCAAGTTAGTTCATGTCTACAAGATTCATTCATAAGCAATTCATGTCTAATTGATCTAATCTAAGGCAATTCACTAAGAAGTTCATCAATATTAAAGGTTCACCTCTAACCCTCAATTTGCCTCTTTCATGATATAAACCTATAATCTTAGGTTAATCAATAATATAGGTAGATTCATACTTAGATCATGTAATTACATCACAATCAACTCACATTCAATAAATTGAGTCAATTTCTAACAACATTCATAGTGTAGAGAAGAGCCATAGCTAGGTTTGGGGAAAACTCATGGATTCTTTGGAATTCAAGTTAGAATCATATAAAATCAGTAGTATTATCAATAAAAAAAGTAATTCAATATAAACATAATTCATTGTTAAGCTTTCATCATCAATCAAGTCATACCCTAGTTCACGATTTGGGAGGAAGGGGAAATCATGGGTCGAAGGGAGATTTTTATCAAAATCCATCAATACTCCATTAATCCAACCATAAATCATCTTAAAAAATCAAACTAAACCATAATTAAACAATTGAATTTGTTTTTGAAGAAGACCCATGACTAGATTTGAAAACCTTAGATTTGGGGAATTTGAAAACATAGTTGAAGAGGCATCTTGGTGATAGCTACCCAAGAAGGAAAAGCATCCATGCCTTAGGTGTAGAATCCCATCAAATTCATATGAAAAAGTCTTCTTCTTGAAGCTCTAGGTTGATCCCTTCCTATGTTCTTCAATGGAGTCTAGAGAGAAGATTTTTGGGAGGGAAAAAAAGTTGGAATTTTGACTTTGGGTCTTTAGATGAATGGGTTAAAGTGATTAGTTTAAGGTCTTTTAAATATTTGTAGGAGGTTATTTAACTAACTAATCTCCCCTCCTAACCCTAAACTTATTACTAAAATAACCCTCAACTCCTCACTTAAAACTAAACTACCAAAAAATGGCACCATCTACGGATCCGTGGATGGGTCTACTGAACGTGGTTTGGTCTCGTGGTTTGGGTCAGAGACTCATATTTTTTAGGCCAACTCAGGCCTGACCTATGGGGCGTAGGTTGATCTACTAGCCATCAATTGAGGTTGTAAATTAAATTGTTTTGACAGCTTTTTGGGCAGTGTTGGGGTCCTCCTCAAGGACCCCTTGGGTGGTCCTTGGGGAGTCGTACTCAGACGTATATCCCCTAAACATGTCATTCTAAGTACTGGAGCCATTTATCTTGATTTTAACCCTCATACGACACACCAAAACTCCACTACAAGACTCTACGACTAACTAGTTCAACTTACAAGTTTTCGGGCGATATAGTCGTATCTTGGCATTTAACCTCTAAATTCCTCAACTTTCACCCGAGAAACTATTTAACATCATTTAGTCAAGTTACCAACTTCAAACTCACTTGTGAGGCTCTACTTTCACCTACTAGATTCTGTCAAGCATTAGCTAGGTCTTACTAGTTTTTACGCAGTGTTACAGACCGATTATGAGGAGCTAGGTGTTCGTGAGCTGGTTGTGTACGATGATTTAGCGTACCTTGAGGTAGCCATGGTTGAGACAGATGTGCAGGCTTCTTTGAGAGAGACATTGATGTTGGTTTCAGTGTAGCCAACAATGATGTTGCACCGGGCAGTAATGCCTAGCTGATGGAATCACCAATATGCAGAGTTCACCACCTAGCCTGACAAGGGGCTTTTAACTCTTTTCAGTTTTTCTATTTAGTTATTTCATTGCATTTTAGGACAATTGCTAGTGTAGTTTGGCGGGGTGAGGTATTCCAATATCTACCTCTTTTGGGATGTTTTGTGGATATTTACTGTTTTGTTTTATGAATGTTGGATCCTATCTTGTGGTGATATTTTTATTGGTTGTTGATCCTTTGTTTTTAATTTCGAATGGTTTTGAACAGATTTTAATAATTGCCACCTCTTAATGTGTTTGATTGTGGTTGTTCTCTTGCATTTTTGAGTGTCGGTTGTGATCAATATCGATGATTTTAATAGTGCTCCTGATTGAACGATATGAGTGTATGGCTTTGAAGAGGAAAATTGAGTTACATAGGTCATATGTGAACTCCTAGAATCTTGTGGTGACTAGCCGGTTGTTGAGTTGATCTCTTGTGATTATCATTGCATGCCAGCTGAAAATTGTAGAGTCTTGTTTGATGATTGTGTCGAGTTCCATGTGTTGTGAGGTTTTCTTGAAATATGTGCTTGATGATACCTAGAACTTGTCCCGTTAGTTTAATTGATTGATGGAAGCAAGTGATTGAAATGATCTTAGGCAAAAATTGTGTAGAGTGAACCAAAAATTGATAATATACCTCTTTGTGGCCACCTTATGAGAGTGACAACCAAGCTTGGCACCTTTTGAGCATATCTTTTTCTTTGGAAGAAACTTGAACAATTTTGACCTCATTGTCCCATCACCTATAACCTTCATGAAGTATTGGTTTGTTTGAATAATAAACTTAGGCCAAAAGCCTAAGTTAGGGGTGTGGTGAAAAAGAAGAAAAATCAAGGAATGTGAAAAATCCGCCATTGAAGGATCATGATGAAAAAGATGGAAACCCTCCATTTAAAAAAAGAGAAAGAAAAGAAAAAGGTGAAAATGAAAAAGACTTAAAAAGAGAAGAGTTTGTGAAATAAAGCTTGTGAAAGGAGCAAAAGAAATGGGGTATCCAATGAGTCGTGCTTAAATAACTAATATGGGGTCTATGCATGTTATATATGACTAGGGTGGCCTCAAAGGAGTACTTAGTGTGGTTGGTATTATGGGATTCTAATCATACCTGCACAAGTACAACTTAAGGTTACCAAGAAGATGGTTCTATTAAGTTACAATGTTCTTACATGATAAATATAAGTATGACTTGTGTTTTATATTGAAATCGCATAGTGATTCTTAAACTTGACAAATGCATACTTTTATACCAAAATGTCCTTTTTATCATATTTCAAGGATTTTTATGCATGCTTCCATACTTAGTACACCTTTGTGCTAACCCCTATTTCTTCTACATTTTGATAAGTGTAGGTTCCGGCTAGGTGAAGTGTACTTCCTTTCTTGACAAAGGCTTGGATTGCTTATCTCCAAGACTTGTGGTGAGTCATCATGGTTCGAGGACAAGATGTCATTCATTTCTAGTTGCTCTCCTATTGTTCTATTTTGAGAATTTTGATTGTAAAGGGTTGCGACCCTTCCTTGACATTCTATTGTAATAGATGGTTTATGAGACAATGTCTAGACTTTGCTTTTGTTTTAATAAAAAGACTTCGATTGTAAATATTTAAATTCCGCATCATTTCTATTTCCTATGTTTATGTATGCTATGGGCTTGTATGAGACCCCTTCGGGGTCAAGTATGTTGTGTTGCATCTAGGGGTACCCCTGAGTCGTGACAATCTAGTTGTAGTTACTCGTCTTGACTTCCTTCACACATCCATGAAGTTTCATCCCATTCCCATGCTCGTAGAACATGTTATAGCCTTCGGACTATTTGCATAATTACAACAATACCATTCCTTGGCTAAGTAAAAGACATACCCGAACGAACTCCAATGGCCCCAAATTTGGTTAGCATATATAAGAACATTCTAGGAACAAGACCCTAGCCCGGAATCCCTATATTCAACTTTTAGCTCGAGAACTTCCGGCAGTCAATACCTTGCTGCACAGCCTTCGCTGATCGGCTAAGCCCTTGGGTGCACCCTAATTCCTTGTCAAACATCTTTGGCATTATTAGGGCATGTCATGCAACATCTCAAATGGTCGTTGCCTCTTGCCATGGCCCTTTGCCTCATAATCCTAGTTCAGCCCCTCCTTCAACACACGTCACATGCATAGCTGACATAGGTGCGGTAGCCTTGATTTGCACTCGTTGGTCGACTTTCTTGCCAGTGTAGACCCCCCTCACAAACCTAAAAAAGTCATCATCTCGATGACATACGACACCAACGAAGACCCAAAGTCTATCGCTTTAGGGCTTTACCGTAGTTCCCAGTCCATGTGTGATGAAACTCTTTCGAGCTCCTCTTAAGACTGAGTCATGCCCCTCGAACTTCCTCCTCCTATGTTTTGTCCAAGCTTCATCTATACTACACCTCCTGGTGTTCACTTGGACGGTGTCTCCACACCTACCCCTTTGGTGACTAACTTCGTGGTGACACTCAAGTCAACCACACCATAAACCTCACATCCTTTAGCTATCTAGAAACCATGTTCTTCCTTACAATATACTTACGATTATACGAGTGCCGCAAACAAGACTTAAGTATTGGAGGCCTCGAAAGCGTGTCCTGAGCACCTTCAACCTAGCCTAGTAATTGGACACATCATGGTGAAAATTGTCTAGTACTGCAAACAAAAGTAGAGCATTGGAGTCCCTGAAAGCATGTCCTTGACATCTCTAGCCCGGTCCAAAATCTCAGTACCCCTATGGGTAACTCGCATTCCCACCGTGTCTTCACTTTCACTGGAAGATATCGTTCCTTTCAAATGCTTGCAATCAACAACACAAACATACTTTGGCCTGATTGGCCGGGAATGTAGGCATCCTTTGATGTGGTATCTATGCCTACCATACCCATAAAGTCTTCATCAAACTGGACCTTGTCCCAATCAACATATAACTCAGCCTCTGGCACTCATGTTGCAACATGGAACCTTTGGCTCATCATGTGTTATGCACCCATAGGCACCCTGCACTTCCTTGGGATGTACTTCTAGCAAATACTTCATATATCAATGTGTCGGGTTCACATTCATCGTTGAACAAGACTCTTCGTCCAGAACATTCTCTTCCCCTTTGTAGCTATTTCATACCAGTGTACACAAGCCTATTGTGAGTATCCAATGCTGCTCCCAATTGTCAACTTGGGAGATGGCGAGGCGTGAATGACACTCCCATCTTTTGGCATCCGACTCAACAATCTACTCTTGGAAATCCTTCATGCACGAACTTGGATACCCACCCAATTCAGACGCTTCGACTAATCCCTCTTTGATTCATTTCCTTACCATAGTACTTCGGTCACTAAGCCTCCTCATAAATGATTCTACAGACATGCCCCTCACACACCCGATGGTAGACTCAACCTGATCTTGACACTACAATATTTCGCAAAGACGAATGCATTCAGGCCCAACTTCAAGGTAGCGGTGTGTGTAGCACGATCAACTTGCAAGCTCTAGCTTGCTCATACGGTAGGTTCCAATATACTCTTCCAGCATGATCCTCATGTAGGGACTCTCCTACCAATCTTCGCAACCCATCGGATGGCTAAGTAAACACAATACAAGGATACGTACAAACGCCCTCAAGCATGGCTCAAGTTCATCCATGTCGAAAGGACAGTCAATTGATGTATGCACCACATCTATGGCAAGATATTTTGATGATCAAACCCCAAACTTTATAGTCCATGGCTGACATATCTCTCAAAACATGGTTGCACGAACTAGCAGACGTAGACCCATTACTGGCCACCCGACTAATCGGTACATTCCTGTAGTCTTTACAAGCGTAGACTCTTTCATGGTTGAGAACTTAACTCGTCACATTAAATGAACACCACAGACTGACAACCTTCTAATGCACTCACCATCTCTGTCTAACGTTCATCATCTAGTCCATGTTTCTTGCTTAACAAGCTGCCAAGAGACTACACACAGAGTTTCAGAAAAGTTGGAGGTTGGTCACAATCCAGGACATTTGAGCAACTCTGTCCAATTTTGTAATAATACCACAATACCATTACACGAGGTGCAACAAGCCAACCCAACGTGCCTTGACATAATCCCTCTGAAAAATTGTATCCAATGATTTGAAGTCATCCCTTGAAGATACCTCGATCACATTCAGATGCCTTAAATTCGAATCAACCCACACAGGTCTTTGTTGTAGGTCTTTGCTTGATATAACTCCATCTAGATCATTGTATATAACCAATTCCCTTCAGACTGTAGCATTGGTTCATCGATGTTTGATGAGCATGGTAAAAAACCAATCTCCGCTTTGACATAGTCTCTGCATGGAAGTTCACAATCTGCTCATACTTCTCCAACAACTTGGCTCAAACCAGGCTCAACTTGGCTCAACTTGGCTCATACCACTTGTCACAGGCTTATTTTCAATTGCGTCAACAGCACATAATTTACTCGTCGACACCCAAAGCTCACCATAGCTTAGGGCTAACCTTAGTGCCTAAACCCTAAACCTAAGTGCCTAAACTCTAATTAAGCTTCTTCTTGATCATTCACAGGTAGCATATCTTTATCCAATTCATCTTCATAGTGAACCACTTTGTAATCTTCTAGAGGATCATGGGCATTATCAGTAGTCTCAAAGATTATGTTGATGTGCATTTTTCCGTTGAACTATCTGGTCTTCTTTCTTATTTTTGGGTTAAATATTGTTGTTTTTCCTTCTTTTTCTTCCTCAAGAGCTAATTTTTCCTATATTTTTCTATTAGCTTCTCTTTTCTTCTGAACTCATCTGCTCTGAAGCTTTATTAGTTAGCCCTTATTTTTCAATAGTGTTTCTATATGAGTCCCTTCACCCACCCCCATCAGACTGATGTAAAACAACATTAGAGTTCTCTTTATTTTGTTGACCTTCCTACATAATATTTTGTTACTGCTGCACCTGACTCATGGTCTGAGTTGCTGCCTGAAAATGACCCCTTGAATCAGCTTCTTTATACACAGGACTATTTTTTTATTGTTGAACTATACATTAACCTAAACCCTGCCTGAGTTCACCTCATTCTTATCATCACTGTGACATAATTCAGGCCCCTCCATAGACTCATAATCTATGGAATTTTCAGCACCAGGGTCTATATCTTCAATCAAAACTGGACTCAGATTTTGAGTGTCATTCTGAGTAGTCATGTTGATCTTAGTGTTGATGTTACCTTGTATCATAAGAGCTTGATAAGGTGTGGTAGCAGGAGCTCTAAGGTCAATCCTAGGGTCATCCATATTAGAACTAGTGAACTACCACCCCCTTTTGGTTCCACTTCCTTCAAATTAGTGATTTTCTCCTGCATACCCCCTTTCACACCTCCAGACTTCTCAGATGACTGATCCAGGTAAAACAATACAATTATTAATGGGGTGGGGTTGATGGACCATTGAGTCAATACCTTGCTTATTTTTGGCATTCTTGCTTTGCTTGTTATAAAATACTTTAGGGGTAACACTGGAATGGGGACAACAACATTACCATGGGGTTGAGGGGTGGGGAGCATTGAGTCAATACCTTGATTTCTATTTGCATCCTTGCTTTGATTGTCCTGATAAACTTTAGGGGCACCACTGGGGCTAGGGACTGCAACACTACACATGGTGTTTCCTCTGATTGTTTTGATGATAGCCTCTAAAGTTCTTTTTTTCTTTTGTATCTGCCTTTGGTCTTCTTGCATTTTTTGTTGATCCTAATGAGTTCTTAATGGCTGCTCTTTGGTACCTGAAACACTAGAGAAATATTATTCTTAACAGGCTGATAATTAATTGGTAGAGTAGTTACATGAGTGTCATTTCCTTGTGTTGTAATGGTTTTGTTCTTGTTTGCTGCTTCCATCGCCTTTCTTCTTCAATATTAATCATTTCTCCTCTTGACATTGCATGTATGAACCTTATGGCCTTGATGTTTGTAGTAATCAATATCTTTACTTGTTGGAACCTGTGGAAAAATAGATGTTCATGAAAATATGGAGGAAACAAATCTAATATGACTAGTGTGATATACTTGGTGCTTAACGACATCAACAACCTCCTACTCATCAACTCTCCTTACATCAAATGGCCATCCAAGTGGCCTGAGTTGATACAGTTTGCAGGAAAATGCTTCCATGATATTAAAATTACAAAGGTAAGTTGGTTTAAGCCACCTACAAATGTGGTTAAAATCAACTATGATGGTAGTGCATAAGACAACCCAGGAAAGATATGGGCTAGTGGTATTGTTAGAAAAGCCCAAGGTGATTTAATCTATGCTTATGCTACTCCACTAGGCCATGGTACCAACAACCAAGTAGAGATTGAAGCTTCTCAATGGGGTCTATCTTGGTGTCTAAATATTGGTTTTAACCATGTGATTTTGGAAGTAGACTCTGAGTTAGTGGTTCACTGGATAAAACAAGAAGTTGCTCCACCTTGGAATTTGTAGCATGAAGTATCTAACCTTAAGAGAACATGTGATCAATTCAAATCCTTTTCCTTTAATCACACCTTTAGAGAGACTAAATTTATGGCTTATGTTTTATCTAAAACTAGCCATAACAGTGAAGTCCCTCAACATTACTTCCATGTCCACCAGCTACAAAAAGAATCTAGAGGATACTATATGCTGGACAAGAGTGAGATGCCAAACTTTAGAAGAAAGATGAAGATCAGAGAACCACCTTGATCCGACAGCTTTTCATAGGGTTCATGTGAAGATACCCTTTTGTTTTTTGCTTTTTGTTTTGTCTTCTTACTTTGTAAAGGGAGAGACTCTCTCATTTATGGCTTTCTTATATTACTTGTATTGAGAAGATTCCTCCCTTCGAGGTGCACAGTTGATCTAGGTTTCTTTTCTAGTATCGGGATGAGTTGGTCGTCCTTAGTAGGATAGTCGACTTATGAACCACCATAGGATCGGAGGTAAGGTTTATGTCCTCTCCTTGTATTTCCCTTGTTTTTGTTTTATTAATGATAGGCCTAGGGGTGTTGCTAATCCCCTGGCCCACCTCAAGGTTCATTATAAAAAAAACTTAAGTCATAAACCCTAAACCTTTGGGCCTAACCTTAATCCAAATCTCTAAACCTTACCTTAGGGCCTAAACCATAAACCTTAAACCTTTGTGACTAACCCTAAACATTAGGCCTAAACCCTAAACCCTAATTGTCACGACCCGGGAGCACCCCCTAGTCGCAACCGGCGTACTCGACCTCGAAGAGGTCTAATACAAGCCTCTTAGCATTCATTCATCGCATAGACACAAAAACCATAAGGAATTTAAAACTTTCTTTACCAAGAAAACATT
>JAJOOR010037187.1:0-14331 GCA_036250505.1 Solanum acaule | reverse complement strand
ATAGAATCTATGGAAGATATAAAACTATTAGAACAATTAATGGAGGAAAATTTATATATGTACCAAAGAACCCAATATATGTTATATCTAGAATATATAATAAATAATATTAAAGAAATATTCAGATTAAAACAACTATCGGAAGAATATTACAATAAATATTATTACATTTTACCATGAATTCCGCAACCCCAAAAAATAATATTAAAGAGATATCAAGATTAAGACACTTAGCAAAAGAATATTATAATAAAATCTTGAATTCCCTACCAAAAATGGTACAACTACCAAAAACATCATGAATTCCCCACCTACCACACTACCAAAAATATTATGACTACCTCACCTACCAATAAGATGAATTTCGCACCGAAAAATGGTATCAGAGTTATGAATGATAATAATACTTATTGTAGCTCTAATACCATTTTTCGGTGCAAAACTGGTAGTTGAGGAATTCATGGAAGTGGTAGTGTGGTAGGTGAGTAATTTATTTTAAAGATTTTATTATAATATTCTTTTGCTAGGTGTCTTAATCTTGATATCTCTTTAATATTATTTTTTGGGGGTGCGGAATTCATGGTAAAATGTAATAATATTATTGTAATATTCTTCCGATAGTTGTTTTAATCTGAATATTTCTTTAATATTATTTATGATATATTCTAGATATAACATATCTTGGGTTCTTTGGTATATATAAATTTTTCTCCATTAATTGTTCTAATAGTTTTATATCTTCCATAGATTCTATCCAATATTGTAAATATTCGTAGTTCATTTTAATCTGAATTTATTTCTAAATCATATCATTTTATTCTTTCGAGGTCTAAATCATGTAGGTTTATGTCATTTAGACTCTCAGGAAGTTTACTTCAAAAATAGTTATTACTATATAAACATTGCCCTTTTGTTTTACTTATTTACTATTTTTTAATATTTCACTATTTTAGATGAAGAAAAGTTCATATGACTTGTAATAACGCCAGTTGAAGTTTGTATTAGTTTAATTTTTATTATTTATTTAATAGCTAATTTTATGAGATAAACATTTTCATTAATGCAAATATATATTTATATTTGGGTAGGTATTTGTATTTAAATTAAAGTATTATATATGTCACAAATGTATTATCAAGTTAACGAGATCTTCTAACTTTAAAATATATTATTTTACAATGTTCCGAGTTCTTCTTTTTTTAAAAAAAAAAAACTCATAACAAATGTGAAAATATGTGATTATATAAAATGTAGTTGTTCTCTTCACATGTTCATATGACATCTAAACAATTTAACGTAAAATACACATGCAAAACACATCTGGTTAGATGACAAGAAAAATACAAAATAAATAGTCCATAAGGTAATATTAGTGAGATAAGACTAATTACATGATTAAAATTTAAATCACATCAAATTGAAATAAATATATACATAATTGTATTTAACTAATAAAATTTTCCATTGACCATCTTTATAGATTTGCGTGAATAAGAGATATTTATGACGATCCAAATTAAACATTCACAAAAAAATCTGCAATATTATTTTTTGCTAAGCTCATTATTCAAATATTCGCTTACATGAGCAATACTATTTACTATAACATATATTTTTAAAATTGGTAATCACGTGCAACGCACGTGTCCAAAAACTAATATATATATATATGGAATGAAAAGATGGTAAAGAGGTTAGCTAAGCCAAAAGCTATCTCATTAAGGCATACAGCCAATTAGTACATAAACCTCAACCATATCCAAACTCTTAACAGTGAAATGTAGAAATCACAACAGCGTTACACTAATCTGGTGAAGGAAGAAAATTCCAATACATAAGAAGGCTCTGGTGATTGAACTCATTTACTCAAATTTGTAATGCTTGTCCACTTCTTCAGAAACATCCCAAGTGCAGCTCATTCCTTTGGGGAACTCAACCAAGTCGCCTGCGCCTATCTCAACAGCCTGATTAGAACCATCAGGGTAAACCTTCACCTTTCCCTTCAGCAAGTAACATATCTCTTTGGCAGAGTATGTCCATGGGAATTTGCTAGGAGGACAACCCCACCTATTTCACAAATTAGTCTCTACTTAGGAACCAGAAAAAAACAAATAGGGTGCGAGTAAACAAATATGCAAAATGACAGTCAGATTAAACACAAGCCAACTTATTGAAGACACTGGATGAGCTACTAATACAGAATTACAGGATCGAAGGAGTAACGAAAGATAAACCACCCCTTTAAAACATGCTGCATGAGATGATCAGAGTGAACAGCTAGTGAAGGTTAAATAAGTACCCCCATTTTAGCACAGTGCAAACTGTTTCTACGCATTGTAAAATATCTTCTCTAGGTAAAAAATGCTTCTAAGGCAAGTAATTGATGCAGAAATGGAAGGTTCGGGCTTTGCACTTTTAACAATCCCATTCTTACAATTTGAATGCTTAGCACAATTTAATGGGATGGTGCTGTTAAGGTGACAAACTTCTAGGCATCAGTCTGAATTGCAAACTATTATGCTTAGTTACTGCAGAAAACTGCTGTATTATCCCCTCGCCTCTTTAGTTTCCCCTCCCCTCTTTAGTTTTTTTCCCTTTGTTTATTTCTCTTCTATGTTAATTGAGTTTAATCCTATGAGAGAAGGGAAAATTTTCCTATTTTGCATAGCTAACAATTTTATATATCTACAAAGATCAGACAGTTTGAAACCGGAATACTTTGATCCGGAATATTCAATGTCAATAAGACTTCAGGTGGACCAACAACCTGACATCCACAATTTATAGAAAACAGTTCTGCCCGCTTCAAGAATTTCGCAGAGCTGGAGAATGATAAAATGCCAAGAGTGTATTATGATGAGGAACAATACTTCAGAAAATTTCTTGGCCACCTAACTTAAGACATCAAGAAGAAAATCAAGGCAAAGCTTCTGTAGGTATTTAACTATACACAGGTTAGAGAGGCTAAACTATGATTTCAAGACGTGGGGCTAAAAGGAAATGTATCCTTTATGTTAGGATAATAAACTACAATTGAGTAAACAACATTTCATGAGATTAACATGCTCAGATAAGTGCACTAAAACCACTGCCACCCAAAACCGCACTTTTAATTTAAACTATGGCACCTTCCTTGAGCTTATACATGCTTGCTGGAGCCTGAATTTGCTTTTCTACAACATACTCTACTTAAACATTTTTTTTCTCCCTGCAATGTTGATGATTAAGGTGTCACTTCATCCACCCTTGAGATCTTAGAAGTGGAGACCCAACATATATTTACGAACATACTAAAGGTGATTCGGAGCACCTTGAGAGACATTGGGATTTTGGGTACTGTAGGTGGATTACAGTTGAGGATGTTAAGTGCCCTATTATGAAGATGAGCAGGGGAAAAGCAACCAGACCAGATGAGATCCCGATGGAGTTTTGGAAGAGCATAGACAGGGTAGGTATGGAGTGGTTAACTGATTTGTTTAATGTCATTTTTAAGACAGGTAAAATGCCATAAGCATAGAGGTGGTGTACAATGGTTCCATTGTATAAGAACAAGGGTGATATCCAAATGTGTAACAACTACAGGGGTATCAAGTTGTCAAGCCACACTTTGAAAGTTTAAGAAAGAGTAGTGGAGTTGAGAGTAGGCGGGGTGTGTCTATTTTCGAGAACCAGTTTGGATTCATGCCGGGCGATCCACTACAGAAGCCATCAATCTTGTAAGGAGATGGGTGGAAAAATACAGAGAAAGGAAGAGTGACCTACATATGGTGTTTATTGACCTTGAAAAGGCATAGGACAAAGTCCCGAGGGGCATGCTCTGGAGATGCCTAGAGGCTAAAAAGGTACCGGTGGCTTACATTAGGACGATAAAGGACATGTATAAGAGCTAAAACGCGAGTTAGAATGGTGGGAGGAGACTCGGGGCACTTTCCAGTAGAGGTGGGATTGAACCAAGGATCAACTCTTAGCCCGTTCCTATTTGCCTTGGTGATAGATGAATTGACGTGGTCCATTCAAGATGAGGTGCCTTAGTGTATGTTATTTGCAGATGTCATAATATTGATTGATGAGATGTTCAATGGAGTTAATGCTAGGTTTGAGGTGTGGAGACAAATTTTGGAGTCTAAGCAGGACCAAACCAAAGTATTTGAAGTGCAAATTCAATGAAGCAATGCAAGAGGGTAAGTGAGGCTTGATACTCAGGCTATCACCAAGAAAAATAGTTTCAAGCATCTTGAGTCTATAATCCAGGAATGTGGAGACATTAACGATGATATCACACATTATATTGGTGCAACGTGGATGAAATAGAGGCTTGCATCCGGAGTTTTGTGTGCTAAAAAGGTACCACAAAAACTTAAAGGTAAGTTTTATAGTGTAACACCTTGGACTTTGGAGAAGGTAAGGGAGGTTAACATGCAAGTCCTCAAACCCAAAATGGATCGGGAACCCTTCACGGAACACCTAAACAGTCTGTGTAGGGCATCACTGGCCATTTTAAGGGAAGTAGATCAACCGTCAAAAGGTTGTCAGGACCTGAGGGTCTCCCAGACGGATCCCTATACGGTCTTTGGTGACCTAAACGGACCGTTTAGGGATCCATATAGGTCACCCGTCAGCTTTTAAGTTTGGGGTCATTTTAGTCTTTCCCCTATCTGTTTGGTACCTAAACTATGTCGTTCACCTAATTCCCAAATTTCCCTCCAAGTTCATCCCAAAATCCTCTCAAAAGCTAAGGAAGAAAAAACTAGGGTTTCACTTCAAGATTCTCAATTCACCATAGTTATTGGGCCTTGATCACTAAGGTATGTTAGTATTCACCCATGGAGTACTTTTCCTCCATAGGTTCCTCAAAGATGTTCCAATTTTACAAGTTAGATTCTCAATACAAAGTTAGGATTTTATTCAATCTTCACAAGTTCTTTTCAATTATGATTCAATTGATTGTTTTCTATCTTCTTATACATGAATTTTAAAATTCACATGATTTTGAGTTGAATCCATATGAACCAATGCATGATCCATTCATTTTGACTATCAACACATGATGAAGCTTATGAACTATGAATTTATGAAGATATGCATGTTTTTTTATGAAAGCAATGTTTATGACTTAAGTAAGCTTATAGATGAAGGTATCTTTATGTTCTATGAAGCTTGGCCACATGACATGAATGACATCTAAATTTGCCATCAATGCTTTTGATTATTTTCTGTCAAACACATGGAGACCCTTAAACTTGTCCCTAAATTTTATTTTGGCACTCCAACTCAACCTTGTTCCATTTTAACCCTTTAACTCCAATTTTAATGTTTCATTTAGGCACTTTTAAGTGATGTGGCAGAGTGTGTGCATCACACTTTCTCTAAGAGAGTGAAAGACAAAATAAATGTTTTTTTCTTTAAAAAAATAATAAAAGATTAACCCTTCAACTTTTTTTATATACCATTTAAACACAAAATACTTATTTTATGATTTCTTTATTTCTATATATGCTCTTCAACTGCAATTTTGCATTTTAAAAATCGGCGTTCATCTGTTAGGTATTGTAAAAAAATTAAAAATTGACGGATGATCATTGATTTTTTATTTTTATTTTTTTAAAAATAAGTAACAATTTCTTTATGAGAGTTTCTTTGTATTTTTGTGTGAAAAATAACCTACGAAAGTGCATCGATTTTCTTTCTTAAAAAAATAAATGAAAACCCAACGAAGTGTGTCGAGTTTAAGCGTTTTTTTGTAGTGTTGATAATTAGAAGTGAATATGAGTTTTTTTTTACTCGTATTTAGTTGATAAAAAAATAGAAAGCTAGTAATTGAGTTAAATCCAAATAGACTAGATATGAAAAAAAAAATATGTGGTGTCATTTAATTTAATTAATTGTTTTAAAAAAGAAAAACAACACACTTTCGTCGGTTATTTTTTCACATAATAATGTAGAGAAACTCTAAAAAAATAATTTAAAAATGATGTTCATCTGTTAGTTTTTTTTTAAAGATATGACATTGATTTTTAAAATGAAAAAGTGGAAATGAAGAACATAAATAAAAATAAAGAAATCATAAAATTAGTATTTTGTGTTTAAATGGTATATAAAATAGAGTTGAAGGGTTAAAATGGAACAAGGCTAAAATACGGTATCAAAATAAAAAATGGGAGCAAGTTATATGAGTTGTGTGTGTGTTTTTAATTGGCTTTTGTGCCATGTCATGGCATGTGAAGTACACACATCCACTTTGTTGATTCTTTGAAAAGAAGTGCCTAAATGGAACATAAAAATTGGAGTTGAACGGTTAAAATGGAACAAGGTTGAGTTGGAGTGCCAATATGAAATTTAGAGACAAGTTTAAGGGACTGCATATGTGTTTGGGCCATTATTTTCCTATGTTAGGTCTTGATTAGTATGGTATCCGGATATGCCATCAATGATCATGGACCAAGTTTCTAAATCTATATCATTAGTAGTATGGCACTTTTAGTATGAAGTTAATGATTCTTATAAAGCTATTATGAAAAGATCATGGATGGTGAAAGGTTTTCTCATGCATGGTCTAAGGACCTACTCTATGATGTTTCTAGCTTGGAATAGTAACTTAATAGTACTTTTCCATGGATGATAATATGAATAAGATTAATGACTATTCCATGAAATTTAACTTAGCACCGAGAGGATATTGAGATGGAGGCTCTCCCATTCGTAGAGGCCCGGCCTCTAATAACAATCTCCTTGACTGTAACTATGTGTCACCATAGGATGTTGTCTCGGATAGACAGTAGCTAGTGGATCCACCTTAGCTCAGACTCGTGGTCCTACCTTGGCAAGTGGGACACTCTTTTTTCGATGTGGGAGCAGTACACTAGATTCCATGTTATAGCTCACATGGTCTATGTCAATTACATGGTAAACTTCCCTCAATAATAAACTAAGGTTACTTTCAAAGTATCTCACAAGTGTTTTAAAGATGGTCAGCTTGCATTGACCATGATTATAACTTATGTTTCTAACCTTTTATCTTATGAGTTAGCTTGGTCATTGCATGTCATGTAAAGTCCTTTAAGCATGATTTCATAACTCCTATGCATTGCTATCACTTGGATTTGCTACACTTGAGCCGAGGGTCTTTTGGAAACAGCCTCTCTATCTCCACGAGGTAGTGGTAAGGTATGCGTACACTCTCCCTCCCCAGACCCCACTTGTGAGATTCTATTGGATATGTTGTTGTACTAAAGATGAATTGGAGAAACAAAAGTCAGATGGATATGTGCTTCTAGAAGTCATCAATCGGGTAAAATGTTTCTGAAAAATGACAAGGAACTAAAAGCTGGATAATGGTTGGTTATTTAAACATGATGAATAGGAAAGCCCGCTAAGTTCATTGGCATAAGATAAGGAAATAATTGCAACATTAAGTTTGTAGAAATCAAGGATGGTGCGACTATTCTAACTTTTATGATAGCAACAATAACCATTAAGATAACTTCTTCTTTCTCCAAAACTAATCCTGGTGTGATGGAACATCAACATATCCCTATTCCCTTGCCACTGTGGTCATCATGAAGTGATCTAATGATTTTACAGATGAGAGCCACCATGAGAATTTGACTAATTTTTCAATCAGCGCTTGCTTATTTATTCTGATATCCATCAGATTAAATGGAAGCTTTTTGAAATAGACAGTAGGCAGAAGCCCTGTGACTCAATTAGAGAAAACCACAACATTAGATTCAAAGGAAGAAAAGCCTATTATCTTTGTGAGGATAGGGTTGTCCCCAGGGATCAGATCAAGTAAATACAGTGATCTATCAGCAAATGAAAAGATAAATAAGCACAAGGAACTCTGGAGAAATAAGATTCGGGATAACTCAGTTCCTTCAAATCAGTTCAAAGAGAAAAAGGAACGAAATAATAAAGGCTGAGTTTCATCAGTGCTCACCCCTACACGTATATTGGAGCAAGAGCGGCGCTAACTTTTGCACAGGATTGACTGTCTGACTCACTGGGACTGGCCTAGAATAGTTTGGAGGGGAGGTTACACCAATTCTTATCTTCCACTTATGTGATGGGTTGCTTAAGGAGTAGGTTGTCTCCTTAATATGGCTGGACCCATCTCAATTATTGTTTCCTGATATTTGGCCCCCATATTAAATTGCCCACGCACCAGAGCCCATTTATTTACAAGACTCTTCACAACTTATCAATTGGTGTAACCCTTTAAGTATGAATAGGTTATTGGTTTGGGCATGGATGTTCTTGTTTAAATATCTTGTTTAATTTCTTAGCATAGATATAGGCAAGAATTGATTCAAACTTTATCATCGGTTCATGAGTGCACACCTTTGGCCAATTTTTTTCGCAAGTGAACAAGCTCGACCACTGAGATAATGAGAATTTTATCTCTAAATAACAAGAGAAGACTAGAAAAAATCTTATTATTAAGTAACAAGATTATCCCTAACTATAGTATCTCTGACTAGAAGATAAGGTTATCCACTACTTTTTTTTTGAGAAGGTAACATTGTGTATATTCATTGAACCAGTGCTTGGGTTGCACTAAACCATATTTACAGCTTGTCAAAAAGTAAGAAAACTAAATCTGAATCCTAACAAGAACCTAGGATATCTATAATGGATTAAGTGTCCACTAAATACATTTTCTTGCACCAGAAGCAAAAAAGCCTGATACAATTTAGTTTGATCTTTTGAAGATCACAACTCTTGCTCTCAAAACATGTAGCATTTCTTTCTTTCCAAACAGTCCATACAGGCTGGGACAATCCTCCATCTATCTCTATTTGCAGCTCCCACCCCTACTTCTCCCCAACTGTATAAAAGATGTGTGATTCTGTTAGGCATAGCCCAAGCAACACCCCTGAGCGTAATGAAAATCCTCCATTGCTGGGATGTTATTCTGCACTGGAGAAACAGATAATTGACTGTCTCAACCTCTTCCCCACATAAATAGCATCTAGAACACATGTAGAACTTCCTTTTCTTGAGATTTTCATGTGTTAAAATTGCTTCTCTTGCCAGAAGCCAAGTGAAACATGACACCTTGAAAGGGATTTTAGGTTTCCAAATCTGCTTCCAAGGCCAAAGAGAAGGTTGTTGTCCATCTTGATTTAGCAACTTATATGCAGAGTTTACCTTGAATGTGTCTTTGTTATTTCTGCTCCACCATAATCTATCATGTTCATCCCTTGTTCCTGTAAAAGCTTCCAGCCTTCCAAAAAAGTCAGTCACGGTCTCGATTTCCCAATCATTGAAATTCCTTCTAAACTGGAAATTCCATCCATGTTGTGTCCAAACCTCAGCTACACTCACTTGTTTATTCACTCACTGCCAAGTCATGCATCTCTGGAAAGATACTTTTCAAGCTAAAGTTGCCCAACCATTTATCTTCCCAAAATGAAGTCTTGATGTCATTTCCTACCCTGATGGTCGTATTGATCTTCAAGAGAGGCCACAAGATTCTGATGGACTTCCATAGGCTTACCCCATATGGTGTAAGGACCTCCTTTGTCATCCACTTGTTCTCCTCTCCATATTTTGCTTGAATTACTTTTCCCCAGTGTGGTTGAGGCTCTTGAGAATACCTCCATAACCACTTTAGTCTAAGGGCTTTGCTCTGCTTTTTCAAATTCCTTACTCCAAGACCCCATGTTTCTTCCCTCTTCCCCAGAGAACCTTGTTCCACTTGACTAAATGTTTGGTAGTGGAATCATTTTCCTCTGTCCCTTTCCATAAGAAATCCCTCCTAATTTTATCAAGTCTTTGTATCACCCTGTTAGGAATAGGGATGATGGACATCATGTAAGTAGGTAAGGCATCCAAAACTGAATTAATGAGAGTGACTCTACCTCCCTAGGAGATATATTGAGATTTCCATCTGGTAAGCTTTTTCTCACACTTTTCAATCACTGGGTTCCAGATGTTCAAAGCATTTGATTTGGCACCTAAGGGCATGCCCAGATAAATGGTAGGCAAAGAACCTACTTCCCCTCCCAAAATCCACGACAATTCCTCCATATTAGAGACATTATTAATAGTATATAACCGACTCTTTCTCCAGTTGATATGCAAACCTGAGACTCCTTCAAACAGCACCAAGATTGATCTTAAAACCAATAGTTGTCCCTCATTAGCATCACAAAATATTAAGGTGTCATCTGCATACTGTAAATGAGTGACTTCCATGTTGCCATTTGATATTGAGGTTTGAGTTGTGGCTATCTCAAAACCTTAAGGCATTCGTTCTCTCTGGCCACCTTTTATCATGTTATTTAGGCCCTCCATAACAATGATAAAAAGGAAAGGAGATAGGGGATCTCCCTGCCTCAAACCCCTTTGAGCAGGGAAAAAAACTTCTGGTGCACCATTTATGAGGACTGAGAATCTGACAGTAGAGATGCAATACTTGATCCACTGAATCCACCTCCTTCCAAAACCCATACATGCAAACATCTTCAACAAAAACTTCCAGTTCACATGGTCATATGCCTTTTCTATGTACAGTTTGCACAAAATTCCTGCCTTTCCTTGGGTAATTCTTGAATCTACTACTTCGTTTGCAGTTAGAATGGCATCCATTATTTGTCGATTTTTTATGAATGCCATTTGTTGAGCATCTACTAGCTTGTCAACCACTTTCTTCAGCCTTTCAGTCAGCACTTTGGCACCATTCTTCTTTGGGATCAAAGCAATGTAGGTGGCATTAAAGCTCTTCTCAAAGATATTGTGAGAATGGAAATTCTTAAAGGTATCCATGATATCCTTCTTCACTACATCCCAACACTTGATAAAAAACCCCATTGTGTAGCCATCTGGACCAGGAGCTTTGTCCATGGCACACATCTTCAGACATGCTAGTACTTCTTGTTCAGCAAACTCCCTTTGTAACAGTTCATTTTCAGCTTCAGTGACCATTGGACAGATGATTAGGTTGCTGGAAGGTCTTCTATATGAGGTTTCTGAATAAAGCTTCTGATAAAAACCAATAATCTCCCCTTTAATTCTCTCTGGATCCTTCACTGTTTCATCTTGAAATATCAGTTGATCAATGTTGTTGCATCTTTTCTGTGCATTGGCCACTTTGTGGAAATACTTAGTATTTTTGTCCCCCTCTTTCAGCCACAAAGCTCTTGATCTTTGTCTCCATGCTATCTCTTCATTTTTAAGATGCTCTTCATAGTTCATAATCAAAGATGCCTTCATTGCTGATTCTTCTTCTGTTAGGACTCTATTCTCCATTACCGCATCCAACATAGCTAACTGACTTAGGATTTGGACATTTTGTAACTCTAGGTTGCCCAAGCTGGTTCTACTCCACTCCTTCAATTTGCCTTTTAGGGCCTTGAGCTTACACCCAAGGATATAATCAGGCTTACCAGTGAATACAAAAGACTCCCACCATTCTCTAATTTTTTCCATAAAACCCTCCGTGTTGAGCCACCAATTATCAAACTTAAAATAGGATTTGTTTTGCTCCCAAGCTCCACATTGCAGAGCAATGGGACTGTGATCAGAGCACAGTCTCTGTAGCACCACTTGTTGAATTCTGCTAAAGTTGGCATCCTACTCCTTCGAAATTAAAATCCTATCAATTCTAGAAGCAACATTGTTATTGTCCCCTTTAAACCAAGTGTAGTTACCCCCTACCAATTGTAAGTCCACCAAGTCCATATCTTCAATAAAATCAGAGAACTCTATCATACCTAGAGTTCTCCTTTTGCAATTTCTCTTTTCTGATGGATATCTTATGATGTTGAAATCTCCACACACTGCCAAAGGTCCCTCAAAAAGACTTCTAACAACACCTATTTCCTCCCACACATGCTCTCTCTCAACTCTGCCATTAGGAGCATAGACTCCTGTTATGTGGCAATTGAAATCCTGAAGCACTGCCTCAAACTTGCAGGTGAGGGTGTAGGAACCTGTTTCCATCACTTCCCCTTTCCATGATCTACTGCCCATAACATCAAAATGCCCCCCCTAGTGCCACTTGCTTGTAAACAAGCATACTTAACCCGTCTACCACCCCAAATCTCTTTTATTATATCATGGATCTCCCCCTCTAACTTTGACTCTTGTAAACATACAATGTCAGCCTTCCAGTTGGAGATTAAACTCTTCACAAATCTCCTCTTATCCCCACTATTCAATCCCCTAACATTCTAGGACACAAGTTTTACTTTCATTGTAAAACTTTGTCCTCTTTCCCCCTCTCTCTCTTCCCTCATTTGAAATTAATATCAAAAGAAGTCAGCCTTTTCAATTCCTGAACCCCCTTGTACCTAGGCCTTTTGCTAATAGAATCACTTTCCATCTTCCTAGCTTGTCTGCAACTGTCTATGCATAAGTAGCTCCAGAGATTCCTTCTCATGTCCTTGAAAATCCACACCAAACATTTTTCCCAGCTTGATAAGATTTTGTCTTACCCGCATAGATGTCTCCTTCTCTTTTTGTACTGCGGAGCTCATGTCATTTTGTATGGGATACACATCCTCCACCACCCACTCCTCAATTTGTTTGTCAGTCTGCATGCTTGATGTGGTATTTTGATCCTTTTGAATTTCTAGAATTAAATCTGCTTTATCACTGCTAACCTCCATCGCCATTGTTTTGGGGGATTCGAAGCATCTCCTGAGTTTATAATTGAGTTCCCATGTTCTGCATGCCCTTCCTTTGCTGTAGTATCATGTTGTAGAAGAGTGCTCTTAAGAACTGGAGCATGGTCCTCTATTTCAAAGCATAAAGGATCAATAAAGGCTACCTCACTTGGGCCTGATAAGTCATTTAAAATGATATTTGCTCTATCAGGCACAATCTTTTCTTCACTATTGCCGCGGCCCAAAATTTTTCTAAAATAGACTTGGGTCTCCACTTCCTTAGCACATGAGTGTGGGGTCTCATTTAAAAAGACTCCAGCTGTCTCTGGGAGCCCCATGTGCCTCATCTGCACACCATCTGACTTTTTCAGAAAATTGTCCTTTTTCTCTGTAGGAGACAGCTCTATTACCTGTTGGTCCAAAGACAGTGGCAGACCTCCATGTTCTTTGCTGCACTCTCCCAGCTCCGGCATGACTAGCTGGTGATTTTCTTCTACTGCCGGCGTCAAGATTTGGAATCGAACTTTCGCCTCTACCCAAATTGGGATAAAGAAAATTATCCCGTCTCTCTCAATCGAAATCTCGCTCGGGCAGTTTTTTCCATCTCCACGAATTTTAATTCTTGCCCACTTCAAACAAAGATGTCCAATTTCTGTGAAGATTCTTTGTGACCATAGTTGTAGAGGTACTCCTAAAGCTCTAATCCAAGTGGATTTGGCTTTTTGACTGGAATCTTCACATCCTACTACAGGGTTCCACCACTAAAGATTAAATTTGATCTTCCCCCACCTCCACTCCCTCTGTATGATTTGTTCTGCCATGTACCTGTTTGGAAATTCGAACAGGAACATGTTGTTGGCCATCTCGTAAATGTTGATCCCAAACACTCCTTTCCAAGAGACTGCAATCCATCTCCTGATGTCTGATAAAGAGGGAAGTTGTGTTTCTCCCTCATCAAAAGAGCCCACAATGCACCTCTTGAAAACTCCAGTGTCTCTTACCCCTGGTGTCTCTGTAACTTGAAGGTTTCCTTCACTGTACGAGATCTTCGTCTCACCCGAAGTGTTTGATCTCCATTTGCTTTCCCCAGCTGCTGTGCATAAGAGAGGTCCTTCTTAAATAGTTTGGGTTGTACTGCATTCTTCAGTTGGTGAGAGCATTGAATGAACCTCTCTATCTTAAAGGCAATCTCATCCCACCCAGCATCTGTAGCTAACTCTGGGACTATTATAACTACTCTTTCCCGACCAGCAAGAGTTAAAATGCTCAAGAATCTACCGTACTCATTCACTTTCCCAGTGCAGAAAGTCTCAGTGAATTTTTCTTTATATTTCCATCTTCTGATTCCTTTTTGAAGAAATGTACAGAGCATGAAGAGAAGATTTGGGAAATTTCTAGAATCTTGTATTACTCAAAAAACTAACTTTACAATGAGGAATAATCCTCTATTTATGCAAGCTACAGTAACTAACTACTATTCTAACTAACTAACTGAAAGTAGTTACATTTAATTAACTCCAAAAAACTAATTACAACTAATTACTTAATCTCCTATTAATTCATTCACACGCCTATCTTCAATATTCCCCCTCAAGCTAGGTGTACTGAAGACATTCAAGACACCTAGCTTGGCTAACAAAAAATCATGTTGAGACCTTCCTAAAGCTTTTGTCAACAAATCAGCCTGCTGGTCTTTTGTATTGATGTAGCTTGTCTTGATCAA
>JAJOOR010037186.1:0-17133 GCA_036250505.1 Solanum acaule | reverse complement strand
AATTCATTTTTTAAATAATATAATTAACTTAACACGTGGTTATGCATTCTATATTTGAAATAGGGTAAAAAACTTAAATATACAATTTAAAGCATTTAATTGGTTGAAGAATTTTGTTACAGTTAATAGCCTAATACTATTGTTATTTATAGGGAATTATAGATATTAATATATTGTATATAAATACATCAAGATCATTTAAGAAAGACGTAATTGACTTATAAATATTTTTTAATACAAAAAAAATATATTGCGTGGATTTTAACGAGTTCATGACAGCCATCAGCCAACCTATATTCAGGTTTTAATTGCATAATAGTAAACACTTCATTGTGAAAATATTTTCCTAAACCAATTATTTTATTAGTATAAAATATACGCGAAAAAATGTGTTGTGGTTCAAACTATATTACATTGGTCTTTTTATGAAATGACGATTTGTTGTAATTATGCCGTTGTCTTTTCCTTCTCTCAATTTGTCTTTTCTTATTATCTATTAATCTTGTTTTATCTTTTATCCTACGTTTTTATAATTGATAGCTCTAATATTACGTACTTTACTTTTCTTATAGATTTATCTTTCTATCTTAGTGTTATATTCCTCAAAACTATATAATATAATATATTATGAAATAGGGGGTGGGGGTGGGGGGGTAATTAGCCTCTTGTCATATATTGTTCTTCCAAACTTTGCCTAATTTTTTGTTTGATATTTAATTTCGTTTTAATGAATTTGAAAACTTGTGATTCAATTAGAGGCAGCAAAATTAATTTATGAAAATGTGGCACATTTAATTTATTTAAATTTGAGTGGATTATTGATTCATCTATTTATTAGCTTAGCCTATTAAAATTGAGTTGAAATATAGTCCAATTTGACCTATGAGAAATCTTATCAATCTAAAAAAAATAAATTAAATTTTGATATGTTATATATATAGTCATAATAAAGAAAAAAAATAATTATGATACTAAAAGCTATTAATAATATTTTAAATGATAATAATTAAAACTTAAAAATTACGCGGATTGAATTATAAATCACATTCACACCTGATTCATTTCAACTCAAGTAACTTTTAGATATATTAATAACTTGACTTGACTCAATTCAATGATTCATTTTAACCCTATTTCACACCTCTGAATTCAAACACAACTAGAGCAAAAGGCCTTTTTAGTAGATTTTTTTTTAAGAAAAAAAAACGTTATTCATTTGGAACAATTTTTTAAAGAAAAAAAAAGGTTACCAAATAATTTAAGCTTATATTAAGTTGAATTTGAATGAAAGAGTAACTGTGCTTCTACCTTCTATACAATTTTGAAGGGCTTTTAAAAAAAAGTCACTTTAACAAATAAATTTTCAAATGTCGAAATTAAGTTTTTAGTTTTTCATATAAAAGAAGAAAAGGGGAGTGAATCTTTTGCTTGGATTAATAACAACAATATTTAATTTGATAGGATAGTATTGCGTCTAGGAATAAATCTATCATCAATAATCAATAATAAATAAAAGTCCCCAAATATTTGCCTTGAGATTTTCTGTTGACTTTTTTTATTTAAAAAATAGGAAATGAAAATAAACTTCTTAAAAAACAACGAATTATACGCATTCTATATTGTTTTTCTTCAAGAAAAAAACTTTTTTTTTTAAGGAAATGCAGAGTCAGATTTTAATTTTAATAATTTCTTTATACATATATATCATTTTTAATATTAATTGTGAAACACCTTAAGCAACAAAATATTAAAATTCGAATTTCAAAATTGAGTTTTTTATTTGCATGTGACATAAAAATTATTAAATTTGACTAAACTCCTCGTATATGAGCTTCTACATTCATACTTCGAAGGGCTCTTTTGAAAAATTATCTATTCCAAATAAATTTTCAAATGCATTAATAATTTAAAAGAAGAAAATGTGAGTGAATCTTTTACTTCCATTAATAATAACAGCAATATTAAAGACCCATTTACGAACGTGAGAATATTTTATTTATTTATTTACTTTATTCAAAAATCGGAGTTTTGTCCCTAAATTTTCAAATACAATTTGAAATTATATTTGAAATTTGAAGTAAAAAAACACTTAAATCCTGTTTTCACCTTTAATTGTTTTAAAAAAAATTATCTTCAAAATTTTATTTTTATAAAATAACATAAAAAATATAATTGTACATAAATTTATTTATTTTTTAAAATATTATTTATTTTCACGATCAAACGTCCACTAAATCTTTTAGGTTAAAGTTGCTTCTAGAATTATCACCTCTTCAATATTAATTATTATGGTTGAACTATATGCTTAACTTTGCCACCTAAAGTGGTCTTCCATATCTTTTACTTTTAGTCCTCCATGTGTAATCTTAATTTTTTCAACTTTATGTCATGGCATAACGTGTTGGCCATACTTTTTTTTCCCTCATTCGGTGTTCAAGTTCATATTAGAGTCCCAATTAAATTTGATTTGTGCACTGTAGAATTCATTTGGAAGTGACGCTCCTAACAAGATTTTTTTAATACCCAGAGTTCGAACCCGAGACTTCTTATTCAGGATTGACCATACTTATATTATGATTTCATAGTTGATTTAAATTATACACAAGCATAACGACTATATATATATATATATATCAAATAGTTTAGTTTATTATGATTTGTAACATGTCATTTATTAAATAGTATGATCTAAATTACTTTTTAATTGATCTGATCGGATAAATAAATATATTATTAGTCAAATTTTCTTATAACAATAAACTTATATAATAATGCCTTATTATAAACGATCAAGTTTTTATTGAAAAAGATAATATATGTTATATTTTTTTACCTATAACAACAACAACCATGCATCTTTATGACAGTACATTCTTTATAAAATTATCTCCGTGTAACAATTTTTTTTTTGATAATGTAATAATTAACCACCTTTATAGAAATGGAATCTTTAAGATTCCCAATAATAAAAAAGGAATTTGACCAAATATTTTAATACATTATTTATAACAGAATATTATCGATAAGAATATATATTTCCATTATTAAAATAATTCAATTCGTTATGCAAAATGTGATTAAGCTTCGAATTACGATAATAAAAATAATAATGAGAAATTAGATCTCAGGTATCTTTTTCATATATTATTAAATATCAAATATTATTATTATAAGTATATAACAAATAGTCTCTGTAACAATTAATTTTTTTAAAATCAACGATAATATTATAAAGAAATTTGACTCCATAACTTTTTATGTAATAAAATTTGTCTCTACATTGGAACTTCCAACCACTAACAACTCAAGCAGTAATGAATTTGTAATAAAACTCTTAATATTAGGGTTTATCGAATGATTCGATTCAATTTTAAATATTATCGCTTTTTATTAATTATAGAATATTAAGATATCAATTATTGATTATTAATGATTTGTTAAGTTGATCGTTAATTTTTTGTAAATTAAAATAAATATTAAAACCTAATAAAGTAAAACAATGCTTGTGTTGTATGCAATATACTAAGGAGAACCTAATATATTATTAATATTCAAGTTATCCATGCAACCATCGATATAACAAAACAAGCCAAGTAAATGAAGTCTAGAATTTAAGAAACACAAATTTCAAATCGAAAACAGGAACGATTAAGGATAATTTATTAGTAACTCATTACACATAAATAAATTGTATTTTTTCTATACAAATTATTAATTTATTAATTTCAAATTGATTTTAAACCGCCCTACTTAAAGTCACAATATTTTTGAATTATTCTTATACATGAATTAATAATCAATCCGGAGACTAGCAAAAGATATAATAAGTCAATAAACTCGTTGGTGAATATAATTTTAACAAATTTTTCATTAAAAAAAATGTCACGCACAGCTTATAGTATAACTCTTAAAATATTTTAATAGATTTTTTTTTGTTTTGGATATATCAATGTCTCTCTATCTATAGTCCATAGATATCGACGAACTAATAAAAATGTTAGACATTAAAGTCACCGATGTATGTATCTCTTCTCACACTATTAAATATCACAGTGAAATGATAAATATTTTTTTATTATAAAATAAAGATTTTCAATTTGAGTATTAGTAGATAATGTTTTACCTTCAAAGTAAGATTATCTGACTAGTATTCATATAAATCGAGTATGAAAGTGAATATCAAATACAAAAGAAATAAATCGACGTTCTAAAATCTTTTTCACACACAGAATGGTGTAGATTGAAGTCACCGATGATCTTGTATGAAAGGTAATTAGGAATTTTTTAAATTCTATTATTATTGTTTTTTTTTACTTTGTTATCTTTATTATTTTTATTGTTAATACTTTTTTAATTTTTTTTTTAATCATAGTCTTTTTACTCGTCTTTTTTAAATGTATTTTGAAAAACACTTTTTTTTGAATTGAGAGATAAAAACATTTTTATCCTGCTAAAGATAAAAGTAAACTATCACGTGTATATTCTATCCTCCTTACAGTCCACTTATAAAATCATATTGAATATATACGGGGTTATGGGACTATGGATATTCAGCAAAGAAATTGAAAAGTTGATGTGATCTATTAAGAAATTGCAAAAAAAGAAGGTTCATGAACAATAAAATTGATAAATCTTAAAATATATATATAATTGTTTCCCCAATTTAGATAGTACATATGGAGTAATTTATAAAGGTGTGCATGGTTCAATTTGGAGAAGAAATTAAGCTAGATCTTAAAAGAATTGTTTGGAACTCTTCAAATCAAACTTAATTTTGGACACTTTATAATTAAATTGGATCAAATCGAGGTTAAAGGCTAGCTAACTTGATAATATCTCATATCTTTCACATTTAAAATGAAAGGTTCAAACCCTAATTAAATTAGATCGAATCGAGGTTGAAGGCTAGTATTCTTTTTTCTTTTTATCTATAATCAGATAAGGATTTTTACTATTATAGTTTGTTCGGTGTTGAACCATAATTAGTAAATATTAGAGGGTTTGTACGTTAAATTTGTGGAAAATATTTGACTAAACTAATAAGTTGTGATTTGATTCTAATTAAAACATTGACTTTCTCGAATAATTTATCGGACAAATCGAGTTATCATGACGATACTTTCCATATAGTGATGTTTGAATAAAAACTCTATTTTAGGACTCCATAATACTATTCTCTACTCACTTTCCCAAATTTGCTCCGCTCTATGCCATTTTTTCCTTTTTACCAATCAAAACTTTACAATCTTCGATTTGAGCTTGGTTTCTCGATCGTTTTTTGGTCGTTTGTTTAGTAATGATTGAATTAATTTATAGCTTCAAAAACACATGTATCGGTCATCTAAACTTGTTTTTATCATTACACAAGTAAAAATAATAATACAATCACTTTTTTTTATTGAAGTAGGATAGTGTTCAAACTCTTAAAACGCAATATAGATATATATCAACACTTTCGTTCTATTCAAATATTAATATCTATCATAAATTATTTTCTTCGTTTGAATCATCTTATTACGTTCGAGTTGGGTTAGTTGACCCAATTTTATTTTTTTTAATTCGTATCTGTCAAATGTATATTACGTATGGCCTAACGTAATATTAATTTAATTTAACGTAAGAGTATAGTTCACATTTGATAGATTGTTGGCAACTAAACAAATTTCATATTGACCTGTAATTTGATGTTTCAAATGGCAACACATATTTGCTAAGTTACCTTTGTTTCAATTTATGATTTTATGTCATGATATTTGAGTATTTGACTGCTACGAAAAATAAATATTATTATTATTAATCAATGAAAAATTTATGTTATAAAATATAATTTTTTCATTGAATCAATTCACTAGAAATACATACTGTGAAAAACAGATTCTTACCGAAAATATTAGTATTTTTTTTCTCACTGATTCAATCAAAATATTTGTGAAAATGTCTACTGAACATATTGCAGTGATTTTTTAGTAGTGGATTCATCACACTAATTTATTTATTTTTTAAAAAGACTCTTAAATTTTTTCGTTAAATTGGAGACAAATATAGATTACTTTCGTTTTTAGTCTACTTAAAAATAAATATCTTTTTTGATAATTTTTTAATTCTAACTTTTCACATGACATGCTTAAGACTACAAGATTAAAAATATGTTTGGTACATTCAACATATTTATAGTTTAACCTCACAAGATTCAAAAATATTTTTCACTTTCTTAAAATTTATGTCAAATTAAAATCAAACAAATAAATTAAATCAAAGAAAATATTAAGAATAAAATGAGAAGTGTAAAATTAAATTTATTACAAAATATATAAGGTATATCTTTTTTTTTAATCGACTAAGAAAATATATCAAATAAATTGGAGACAAAAGAGTAATTTTTATCATTTTGTGATTATTTTTTTCCAACAATAAAATTGATATTTGCAATGGCAACATCGTTATTTGTGAATTGAGTAGTGGTAAAATAGTACTTGACAAAAAACATAAGTAATAGTAATAACCGTTAATTGGAAGGGTCAAAATTGTACATTCCTTTCTATTTTTCTTGGAACTTTCCCAGGGTCAAAATTGTACAATTTGGCGTTTTGCTTCTTTAAAATTCAAAACGTCTTGAAACACTTCATGTTATTTATTTTTTCAATTAATTAATAAATTCTCGTTCGGTGTTAGATATTCATATTGAAATGTCAATTAATTTAAATTCACATTGTGAATAAAGAAATGGTATCTGTCGATATTTCATAGAGAAATGAGAGTGGAGAATGCTTTAAATCTTAAATTTGTTCTCTTAATTACTCCTTTCATTCACTTTTACTTGTCATATTTTGATGTTCGAGAGTCAAATTATATGAACTTTGATCAATATTGCATTTTTTAATCATACTGATATAAAAATGATTGCAATTTATGATATTTTTCGTTTTGTTTTTGAATATTTAAATTTAATATTTAAAATAATGAATGACTCTAATTCAATTTAGTTCTAAAAACTAATCACATTGACTCTCGTAAAGTAAAACATGAACAATAGACATTTAAATAATTTTTTTGAAATGAGTAGAGTTTTTGGAGGGATTTTTTTTTTTTTGGACGGCTTTGTAATATTCCTAACTGTATATAATAAATTTGGGAATGAACCAAAGTCAGGAGATGTTTTTATATCACATGTCCACAAACACATATAATAATATATAGAATTCTTTTGGAGAATTGCGGTGAAATGGATAAAAAAAATATTATTTTTAATCAAAAAATTTGAGTTAAATTATAAAAATAAAAAACTCGTGGTAAACAAAGAGTTATTCTCTTTGACTAGCATGATATGATATATAATCAAATTCATCTGGGCTCTAAAATGAATAGCAAATATCGAATGAAAAACAATTTCATCCCTAGCTAAAGACTGTGAGTTCTAATGTGAAAAAATAATAATAAAAATCTAGTGCACGGAAAGAAGCCATTGGCCGCAAGTGGGATTGAATCTATATTAATATATCGATTCGATCCGAGCTCTTGAAATTGCAATAAATTTGACAGTGAATCGCGAAATCTTGGTGAATGGATCATCTTCTCTTTAGATTAGTCTTATATATGCATGTGAATTTTAATTAGCTAGAACGTAAAAGTAAATATTGAATACTGAGAAATTGATTAGTTACTAGTTATAATTATACATATATTATTAATGCATATATATATTATTAATAATAAGTTGTAATATTTGTTAGGGTTTTACCCTGATTTTCTTTCCTTGTTTGAAGTTTATTTTTTTTCTTTAAAGAAAAGTCAAAGTATTACAAATAAATGCTTGAACTTTTTCTGAAAGGAAAATATAATTTTCTTCCATATTTGGTTTATTCTTTCCTTAGAGAAAAAGTTTGGAGATCTATAAATTGAAGATCCTTATTCTCATAGCATAACGCAATAGTATCCATAATGTAGACATTTAGAGAGTCTTGTTTATGGGGAGATTTTCTCCTAAACATATTTATGTTTTTCAATATTAGTTTTATAATATGTAGGTCGCTTGACCAAACTATATTAAAAATATGTTTTTAATATGATTTTATTTGTCATCTAATTTATCGTCATATGATTTTCAAATTATAAACTTCCACATGACGTCCTAATCACCCTTCATATCCCAACAATATTCAAAGTTTTTTAATCTAATTATACATTTAACTAACATATATGCACTTTAATTATTTTATCGGCTATCACAGATCGTATGATAATGTTATTTTTATGTATAATGTGATTCTTAGTCCCATATTTCATGATCACTTTAAATATATTTATGTAGATTCTCTATTATATTTGTGATAAGGTTACTCAAAAAAAAAAATCTTGTTCAGTATTAGTTGTGCCTATGCACTTACACATTGGTATTATATTTATGTGAATTCTAAATCAGTTCAGTAGTATATATACTATTTAGGATAAGGGTCTGGGCTTATTTGAACGGTAAGCATTTTTCATTTTAAGACTGTGAATTCGAATCATAAAGAAATAAAATGATAGGAGCTCTCAGAAAAGGGTAAAAGAAATACTTACTAATTTAACAATTTGAGTGTGTTCGCCTGTGATAGAGGCGATGGAGATGGAGGATACAAGGATGGGTTGAAGTGGGGAGGACACAATCAAATATAATATGTTTCTTTGTTTTTTCTACTTCCACTAAAAAGGTAAATTCTAATCAATCGAACAAAAAAAATATTTTCTGAAAAATATTTACTCCAAACACACCCTTATCTCTCTCTTTTTAAAATAATAATAAAAATAAAAAAAAGTTCTTCCCATTTTCCTTGTTATCTGGATGAAACAACTAATAATGGAAGTATATATCCACATACTTCCATTCTCTCTAAATACTTCTAATCCAAAATTCAATAACTTGAATGATTTTAAAAAAATTAACTAGTTAGGTTGGCACTTGGCATCATGTCATGTTATATTATATTATATACTTCTTCTAATAAAAGTTAGACCCCTTTAGCTCACTTTTTTATTTTTGGCAATATTTTAGTGCATTCTTCCACATCATGGCTACCCATAAAAAATAATAATTAAATAATCATTCATTAATCTGTTTAATTTATTTGTGTTTTCATAGGGTTCATCTTCCATCATTTAATTAATTTTTCCATCTACCAAATTCTCTATAACTTTGTGGCAGAATTACCCTTTCCTTTCGGTGGGCGAGAGGAGAAGTGTTGTTTGCAAGCGAACCCAATTTTAGAAATTTATACGAAGAAATTTTAAAAAAAATAGCAATGTCATAGTTATGCTTTGTTTTGGAGATTGACTAGAGCAGTCGTGGAGTAAGTTTATTCATGAAGTGAGACTTCCAAATGTAAATTCAGATAAATGATCCTAAAGTACATTGAAGTTCGAATGGGAACTAAAAGGCAATAAATGTGTGTCACTAAATAATAAAAATTCGCACATCATTTTATTTAACGACAAATTTCAAATTTTGTTAGCTACAAACTATATAGCAATAGTTAGTTTATTGATATGATTATTAACAACAAACAAAGGAGGCTAAATGGTTAGGTATTTATTAATCATCATGATGAATAAAGATAATTAGGTTTATAGAGCTCTTATTAATGGTCTATTCAAAATAGTTGTAAAGTATATTGGCTAGAGAAAAAGACTAGAATCTAAAAACTGTATTTTTAAGCATTTAATTCTATCCCAAATTATGTGATAAGAAATCATTTGAAAAGTATTAATCACAACCAACTTAGCAAGCTTCTCATTTAATATTATCTCTTTTTTGTCATTTTTCAAATTTCAACTAACAAATACCCAAAAAAAAGAAAAGAAATTTGATAAATTGGTTAGTCGGCAAGTTACTTAATAAAATTATATACAATGACAGATTCAAGATTGAAATAACGTAAATTTTTGTGTTTACAAAAATTTAAGATCGAAGAATATAAATTTTTTATTAAATCCACAAAATATGTTTTACGACCGTCATCATTTATGTACATGGAGTAGTATGTGTTTATGTGACCTATTTTTCTTTTTAATATATTTTAAATAAATTGTTATCTCCATAATTAAAAATATTATGAATTTAAAATTTTCATATAATCAAACAAATGTCTATAGCTTGCTCTAAATCACAAGTCTAATTTTTTATTTTTTATTTTTGCTGAATTTCATGTACTATAATATCATATAAAATTTAAGGAAAGGAATACCAATATCATATGTATAAAATAATTTAATATTATCAATTCGTTTAAAAAAAATTATAATTTTGAAAATAAAAAATAACAAATAAACTTAACAGTTAACATGATAGTGTATAGCACCGATAATTAGTAAGATGTATTTAACTTAAAATTGTTATACAAAAGGTAAGTAGGAGTTTGTTGAGCTACTATATATACAAATTTATTTAAAAACTTTATATTATGATTCCTAGTTCTTACTTGACTTTAATTATTCGGTGCAACGTGGTGCACTAATTATTTTGCCAGCAGAAATGCAAAATTGACCTTATTTTTTCTTAGTTGATAGGGATAGGAAACGGAAATAATATTCAAATATATTCCTATAAAATAACCGGTAGGGTGATTGAGTTGATTGATCACGAAATTTCCTAAATAAAAACGAATTGGAGAGATTTCTGTAGGTTCAAAATCTTTTAGATGATTTTTCGGTCGATCTCATCGCCTGAAATTTGGTTATTACGATTTTTTTCTATGTGATTTACAGACTATTATACTAGAGTGAGATTTACCATGTAACGATTGTGAATTTCTTCTGTCATAAAAAATTATCTGCTTAAAAAGTGTCATTTTCTGTAATATATTTTTTGGAGCAATATATTTAAAATTGTGTGGACTGTTCCTACAAGTTGAATTCTATAGTAATTGACTAATTTGGTCGTTTTGTGGTGTGTGCAATATTGGTCCATTTCCTACCATTACTAAGTTTGTCATTGTCCACAAACTAATTAGGGTTTTGATTTTTCCTTTTTTAACCTTTTAAAAAAAAAATTGACAAAAAGAAGTTCACGATTTGTGGGCCTTTTCCTCGACGCGGTATTGTTCTATAAGATTTTTGTTTATTGTGAAAAAAATTCATATTGCTATATTTGATAGATGTCTTGGAGTCTGTTGATTCAAACAATATTTTCTAGTTAGTGGAGCACTGGTCAAAAAGAAAAATTCATCGAAGGGATAAAATAAAAAAGAAAAAAAGAAAGGGAAGTGTTTCCCAACGTTTCTTCTTCAAGCATTTGACCTTTGTTTTTCCTTCAAACATATGGTGTATGGAATAATATTATTTATTAATATAATTAATTTGAATTTGTGTGATAGAAGAAGCCCTATGAAAAATTTATTGTTCCATACTTAAAAAAAAAAGTTTCATGACTTAAACTCGTGACACTTTGTCCTTCATCTTTGTCAATTTCTAGTAAATTTGAACTACTCCTTATTTTGTCTAAAGAAAATTATCACAAAACTTTTTCATTTCTCTTTTTCTTTAACATTATCTTTTGTTGAATGTCTAAAGAAACTCTCATATTGAAAAGTAATATAAGATGTATAATACTTTAATTAATGATGTGAGATAATTTTGAAAAATATATTTAGAACGTTTTGTCCAAAAACATACAAATCACTCATCATGGGTATTTTTGAGCTGATTTAGCTCAACAACAAATATCAAAACAAATGTTTTGATGAAATAAATGTGAAAATAGGTCGAGTAATGATGTGAAACTCAATTTACTACCTTCCAAAGTAGCTTGGAGATGCATGCGCAAAAAAAAAAAACTCAAGGCTTTGACTTTGTGGACATATACCTTTTCAATTATGACACACAATGAATCTCAAAGTTGACACATACGTGGTTCATGGTAATGAGTCATGTGAAGTTTAGTTCGAGAGAGAGACTCGTGGATCATAGTGATGAATCATGTGGAAATTAGCTTGATATGAGATTGTCGGGAATGTAAATAAAGTCTTATATTAATAATTGAAAAGATTGAAAGATACTATTAATAATACGAAACTTTTGAGAAAACGATATTTGTATTTAGTCTAAAATGAACAATATAATAGCACGTAAAGAATTGAAGTAGAAGTTGTCATCTTAGAGTTTTGTAGAACACTAAACACGGCAAAATCCAATTGTAGAGTTTACACTTTCATGAAATAGTTTCACAAGTAATTGACTAATACTTAGATAATTGAAGGTTACTTGTGGTCTTTATTTAGTGAAGTGGTTTAATTCTATCATTATATTATTCCTATTTTACCTTAGATTTGGTTAAATGATATTACTAGAATATCGTAATTTTTCGACAGACGTTTTTATCAAAAAGTAGCTTGGAATAGTTGTAAGGTTTTCAATACCATTCCATTCGTTTTTTGGTAATCGAAAGACGTAAAATTAGATGGATAAAAAGCTAAACATCTAAAAGAATTTTTAAACACTTTTCGATTATGATAATAAGAAAATTCGTCTATCTTTTTGTAGCCAAAATTAATAGTGGGAAAATGACGATATTATAATAATATGAGTCACTCATTCAATGTCTTTCAATGTAGTTAACTTGCAAGAAAAACACCTCATGAAGATAGAAAAAAGTACAAACCTAATTAAAGTTAATCTTGATAATGATAGAAATTAAGTGTTTAAGCTATTATTTTTTAATCATAGCCTCAAAAACTAGTTCAGCAAGAAAGATCAACAATATAATGTTGAATAAAGTGGTTATATATACAAATCTATTTATATTCTAGCTTCAAGTGCATATTTGATTTGGCCTAGCTATCAATAATTCATGGTTTGATGTGAAAGAAGCTCTAGGTAGTAGGTTTTATTTGAATTCAATATTTTATATCTAAAATATGAACCTATAATTTTAAAGATATATATGTGTATGAGAAAATCATCAAAAGAATAATAAATATTATATCTTAACCCGTAATTTTACAAATATAATGAGTTTAATATTTAGGAACATTAAATATCTAATTTATTAAGTTAAATCATGAATCCATAGCTGATATCAAATTGATTAAAGAAAGACATTAGCGAATATGCGTAATTTATACATATACTAGTACTTAATTGTGGTATATATCACCAACGGTTGTGGTAAGATATGAATACAATCCTTTTACTCTTAACAAGAATTTCAGGTTCTAACCCCCCTGAAATGGAAACAACCCTTATAGAAAATGTTTTCTCTTTTAATGAGCCTTACGCGATAAATCTAAAATAATTAAAATTTTAAAGCTAGTACCAAATTAAGAAAAAAAAATACGTGGTAAGTGGAAACAATTACTAATAAAATATTGGGAGGGACTCAACTAAATCGAAACACATAATTTTAATACCAACAATGGAGTAAAGTACAACAATAATATTAAATTAGGCATTGAAAAATAATGTCTTAAACTAATTAAAATAATTGTTCATGTGTGTGGCTCTAATGTTTTGGTCATTTTGGAGAAACTAAAGCATTAAAAACCACATGCCTTAACCCATATATATCACGATTTCCACATCAAAAATAAAGTTTTTAAAAATGACTTGTTGCCCATAAATTCGGTGCTACTTTTTTTTTTTATATATATATATTCGTCTTAATAAATATATATGATTTAAATTAATTATATCCACATATTTTTATTGACCAATAATAAGAGAAGGCCCAAGTATTTCAATATTTTTATGAACATGCATGAATGGAAAGTAATAGCCATGAATAGTTGTCAATTTTCGATTATAAGATTATAGTTGTCAATCTTGAAATTTTACTTAAATATACTAGTTAATTAGTTAACATAGCTATAGTTTGTCTTAATTACAATTCACAACCTATTTTTAGCTATAATTACGCAACTCAGCCTTTTAGTTTTGTATAATTAACACGTTTGTATAATTCAGAATTTGTATCATATAATTTGTATAATTTTTGTATAATTCAGAATTTGTATAAAATAATTTGTATAACTGTTTACACTTTTGATGTTTGTAATTGTATAAATTCATTATTTCGAGTTTATACAAAAATAACTGAATTATACAAATGTATCCACGAATTGTACAAATCTGCAAATTATACAAACCCGTGAACTATACAAACGAGACAGCTTAAACTGTAGCTACAGCCCGTAAATATGCACACTATAACTATGAAGCATAATTAAGTTTATTACAGTGGCTATTTGCGAAAATTCCCCATTTAACTTTTAATTGTAATAATTTGTGGGAAAAAATAAATAGAAAATCCATAATGAATAGAGCTGGACAAGGCCCTAACTTGATAATGAAGCCCAGCCCAGATGTGCTGTTGGGCTTATTTGATTGATAATAAATATCAATGGGCTTTAAAAGTTGTATTAGGGCCCAAGTGTGTTTTTAGAATCTCTATTTATAGAAATAGTCATAATTTATAAAGGTTTTAAAGTTTAGCCAACTCAAAAAACTTTAGATATGCTAGCTCAAAGTTGAAATCATGTGTGAAAATGAATTCTTCTTCTTCTTGATCTTCGAGTTTCAATATAATATATCAATCAAAATAAGCTCTAATCTTTTTCAAACAACCTCAAAATTGACATATAAATTCTAACGATTACGAATATTCACAATCGTTTGCAACAACATTTAATCCAAATAAATAACGATTTTATAAGATCTGATTTTCGAATTTAAAGGTTCAATTTTTTTTAATGGTTTTGAATTGAGCCTTTTCTCTTTATCTTCTTTGCTTATATAAATAAAATACAAAACAGATGCATTGTCTGTTCCTAGCACATTGTGTGGGAACCAAATTAAGTATATGCTCAAATACTTCCTAAGTATAACCTGTTAAATAAGTAAATAAAAAAATAAAAAGGAAAAGAATTAGAAAAACAAAATACTAGAAGAAAACTGAATAGGAAAAAAAAAAGGATAAGTGATATATATATATATATATTTGGCTTCTCAAAGAAAAAACAATTATATCCTCTAGTTAAATATATAAAACTATATAATAATAATAACAATAATAATATACTCAATATATTTTACAAATGGAGTATAAAAAGAATTGGGTGCACACAAATCTTATTCCTATCTTGAGAAGTAAAGAGACTATCTCCGATTCAACCACTCAACTTAAAAATAAACATAACAAAACAATCTGAACATAAAATACTTAAGAGAAGCATGATAAAATATTTTTTTAAAAAGAAAAAAATTACTATATATATATTTTCACTCATCCTTTATAAAATAAATGTACACATTTATTTAAACTAGTAAAATTATTCGCGCTTCACGCGGGAATTTAATATAACGGAATTTATAAAATAATACTTAAAACTTATCAGTCATTAAAACTAAAACACTATATTATCTTACATACAAGATTACGTAGCAACAAACATTAATAATGTAAAGGAAATAAAAATGATTACATCTTATCATTTATCCTTAATAACATAAGCATAAATTAATGACGGTAAAATACATATCAGGATCTGTAACATAAGCAATGGTGTCAATGAGCCACTCAACATGAACAAAGTACACAAATATTTAATTGTGAAGAAGAAGAAGAAGAAGAAGAAGAAGAAGAAGAAGAAGAGGTTCAGAATTTTCATTGTTTTAAAATGAGAAAAAATTCCTCTATTTATAGACAACAAAAGGTAGTGTGAACAAATATTTATTATGCCTTATCGGAAATGTAACAACTATTTGGAAAAGTTGCAACCCTTCAGAAAGGTAACAACCTTTCATAAAAGTCACAACTTTTCATAAAAGTCGCAACTCTTTATTAAAGTCGTAAGTTTTCATAAAAGTCATAAATTTTCATAAAAGTCGCAACTCTTCATTAAAGTCGGAACTTTTCATAAAAGTCACAACTTTTTTTATGAAAAGGGAAGACTAGTTTTGTAAATAAATAAATTAAAAGAGAATTCTGGTATGTGGTTCTCTTTTATATATATATATGATTTAAAAAATCAACAGATAATTGATCACATAACTTCTAATTTATCCTTATTATTAATTAAAATAATTTTTTTCGATAAATTCCAAAATATTGTATTTATTATTAATATATATAATAAAATTATCATTATAATTTTTTTGTATTCCAAGTCAATACTGAACAAGTAAAACTAGGAAAATAAAGAATATACATTTCCATGTTATTATTTTGATGGATAATTATGTCAAAATGTCATTTTCTAAGAAGATAATTACATATAATATAAAATAATAATCCCATACAAATACAAAGAATTAATAGGAGGAGTCGGTGGAGCAATTATGGGAGCTGACAAAATTTTGCCCTTTTTCGCATAAAAAAGTTAAAATCGAAGCCCTAATTTCAGAGAAATCTTCATATTGACGAACTTTATCGATCATCAAATATAATCGCTGGTAAATTTTACGATTTTTTTAATTCATTTTTTTAATATTGTTTCGATTTATCGATACCTATATTGATTATTTTTTCAAAATTAAACCTTTTTGAATGGATTAATGGGTTAATTTTAGGATTTATGTAGTGGGTTTCGTGGATAATTTGATTGTAGAGCGTTTATGTTGAATTTTGAGCTGAATTTTGCTTCATGAAGGTATATTGGGGGTGGGGGGTGGGGGGTGGGGTTGGATTTCTTGGAGATAGAAAGAAATGTTAAATGTGCATAAATAGAGTTGAATGGACATAAGAGGATTTCTATAGAGATTGCTTAGCTAGTTTAGGATCAAGACGTTGTTGTTGTTGTGGGGTTCTTTTAATTTAGATATTGGTTTCAAGATTTAACTTTTATGAATGGATTAATGGGTAAATTTGAGGATTTATCTAGAAAAGATGGCATTTTGAGCTGAAATTTGATTTGTGAAGGTATGTTGGGGGTTTGGATATTTTGGCAATAGAGTAGTTAAATGTGCACAAATAGAGTTGAATGGATATAAGAGGATTTATATAGAGATTGATTAGCTAGTTTGGGATCAAGACGTTGTTCTTGTTGTGGGGTTCTTTTAAATTAGATATTGGTTTCAAGATTTAACTTATATGAATGGATTAACTGGTAAATTTGAGGATTTATCTAGAAAAGATGGCATTTTGAGGCTGAATTTGATTGTTAGAGC
>JAJOOR010037185.1:0-16739 GCA_036250505.1 Solanum acaule | reverse complement strand
CACACCCACCTGCCCCCACTCCCAATTTTTTTTTTTAAAAGCTTCTTTTTTTCGGAAAAATAAAATTTAAAATTTTTTTGCCAACCCTACCCCCCACCTGCCACCCCCCCACCTTCCACCCAACCTACCTCTAGGGGTGTGCACTATTCGGATTAAACCAAATCAAATCAAATTTTTATTTGGATTGGTTTTTTGGTTTTTCGAATTGGTTTTGGATTAATAAATTACTTTGTTTGATTTTCAAGTTTGGTTTCGGATTTAAAAAATAAAAATCGAAAAACTGAAAAAACCTATTATATATATAATGCTTAGGTTTAGAATTAAGTTGGAGTTAACCACTTTTGTCCTTTTTTGGTTATTGCGTTTGATGATGATTACATTTATATTTTATGTTTGAACATCTATAATAGGTATACTTATAAGTATTGCGTTTTAAGTTTTACTTATGATTTATATTAGAAAGTATATTTAAGAGATTCAATATTATTACTTTGGTTATGTTATTAATTATTGACATAACCGAATAACCAAACCAAAAAAAGCCGAACCGAATAGAGGAAAACCAAACCAAACCAAATTTATTTTGGATCGGATTGGGTTACAATTTTACAAAATCAAAAACCGAAAAATCCAAACCGAAAAACCGAATGCACACCCCTACCTACCCCTAATTCTTTTTTGTTTTTCAAAAAAATATTATGTTGTTCCAAAAAAAAAAATTACCCCTCCGCCACCCCCTCTCCACCCTACCCCTACCCCCCACCCCCCAAAAAAAAATTAAAAAAACCTTTTTTTTTTCCAATCCTACCCCTACCCCCACCCCCGGGTGCCCCCCACCTTCCACCCAACCTACCCCTAATTTTTTTTGTTTCTCCAAATTTTTTTTTTACCCCCCCCCCTCTTCTCAGCCCCACCCACCCTCCAATTTTTTTGAAAATTAAAAATTAATATTAGAATTTTTATTTTTTAGCACAATTTATAATTTTGAGTAGAAGTGAGAAGTGAGTGATCTATTATGGATCTATATGGATAACCATATTTTACCCATTTTGACCATATTTGTAGGAGTTCTTAAAAGGAAAAATAACTTAAATACGCAACTTTAAGTTCCTTATTGTCTATTTTTCCCTACCTTTTTAAAATATTACTTAAATCCCTTCTTTCTCTTAAATATCAAAACTTCCAGACACATAAATCACTTCTACAACCCACGCTCACCACTCCCTATTTCACTCCTTTTTTTCTCTCCCTAAATTCACTCCAAGAACTTATCAGTTACAAATCAATATCCAAAATTGATTTTCAAAAATCTTCTCTCTCTGTTCAACTAGTTTCAAACTTCTTCTTCTCCGTTCACTCCCCTTTCAAACGTTTGTCATATCAATTTTCATCTTCTTCCTTTACTTTTTTTTTTTTCCAGTTTTTCTTCTTGATACATATGGATCCAGATCCATATGTATTAGTCTAGTTTTATGTATCAGATTCACGAATTTTTTTTTGAAATTAGTGTAGTTTTATGTATCAAATTCACAATTTTTTTTTAATTATCCACGTATCACAAAATTTTAGAATGTATCGACTACATGATTGTTGCGACTAAATTATTTAATGTTTCAACAGTATTATCTAAATGTATATACAATATTAACTTAATGTATCAACAATATTAACGACCAACACAATTAATTTAGTTTAGATTTAGGTATCAGATTCAAAAAAAATTACACATTGCACGTAATACAAATGCTTATGTTTTAACGCATCAAAATTATAGAATATATCTGATACATAACGGATGCTACTCAATTCTTCAACACTCCATTCATATATCAACGAACGTATCTTCACAAATAATATATCATTATCAATATATCAGATATCATAATCAACAAATTAAACAAAAATCAACATCACCATCATACAAGTTCTTAAAATAATAATGTATCATACAAATAAACAAAATAAATGTATCACCATTTATAGATCTAAAAAAATCAAACACAGTTCTTCACAAAATAGATCAAATACTCCCATACTTTTATCTATCAGATATCTTTACTTTGCAATTGAAGTTGTTCTTTATCTTATATTTCGCCATCACATCTACGAGTGTTGATTTATCCTTATATAATTGACCTGTCTTCACCTCTATACTTTTTGAATCAATTATATAATTTGTAACTTCCAATTCTGGATTATAATATGAATCACAAATTCTTGATTCAACCACTGCAAGAGCTTCTGTATCTTGTGTTGTGCCTTCTACACACGTAATTTCTCCGCATCTTCCATCAAAGTTATGTATATCACCACCAATCTTCTCACTTGTATCAATGCATAATGGATACATTGCAAATCCTGGCTCACTTTTTTCACTTTTAAATATAGTTTAACACCCATGTCGTTCTTAATTTTCATCGTAGACGAGTTACCTTCTACGATGTATCAAATTTCAATGTTTTTCCTTGATACATTGATATCTAACTCGGCTGAAATTGCTGCTTTGAGATTAAAAAATGAAATTGATTGTCCAACAACGATTCCGTCACTTTTGTAACCTTCATAATTCACTTCGCTCACCCAAATTCCTGAATGCCTCAGCAGAATAGATATATTCATCATGTATCAGGAAATTTTCAGAGTTTCATTCGAAATTCTCACTGTTTCGAAATCTTCTGGATGTTCCAAAATTGTTCTTCAATGGAGAAGATGTAATTTTGAAATTTGAAATTTGTAATGTCTGAGTGGATTACCTATTAGGATATGGATTGTTTAGGATCAATTATGCGTAAATCAAGCAAATTAAATTATCACAATTAATTTTTATGTTTTTTTTCCTTTTTTAGCGCAACAATAATCTGTTTACCTTGTATCCGATATAATGAATCAGAATGTTAGCTATGTATCTGGAGCCTACCTTTTAAAGAGATTTTTTGTAAAATGGAAATTAGTTGGGATAAGATTAATTTAGATCTTACACTATAGGATTCCTTTAATTTTTACTTCTTAAAATAGCTTGAAGCCCATATTTGGTAAATAAATATGTGTATATAGGTAATTTCAATTTCATAGCCCAGCCCAAACTAATTCAACAAATTCTCATTTTTCCAAAATAAATTACAGCTCATACCCCTCTGTAGCTTAGGCCTAATTTCTCTCCAACCTCTTCAAATTTAGGCCCAATTTCACCTCAACCCTTTTAAATTTAGGCTCAATTCATCTCAACCCAAATATTTTGTCCTATTATTAATTATTTTGTTCTTTTTTCTTATTTATTGTTTTTGTCCTATCATTAATTTCTTTTGGTCTTTCTCATTTTATTATTTTTATTTTCTCTTATATTCTATTCTCATTTTTTTAATTTTTTAATTTTATCTTTTATTAGAGATACCATTTGGTAATATTTTCATTATTTCTACTTTTTTTTGGTTACTTTATCTTCCTTAAAATTTTTCTCTCTATATATTTTTACCCTTTTTAAGAAAATAAAATTAAATACTTTTGTTCTTTTCTTATTTACTATTTTTATTTTCTCTTTTATTCTTTTATCATTTATTATTTTTATTCTTTCTCATATTATCTTTTATTAGAGATACCATTTGGTAACATTTTTTTTTATTAGTTTGTCTTCTTCTTCTTCTTTTTCTCTTTCTATATTTTTTCCTTTTTAAGAAAGTAAAATAAATTACTTTTTGTTCATTACTTTTGTTCTTCTCTTTTATTTCTTTCTCATTTATTATTTTTATTCTTTTTTAATTTTTCTTTTATTAAAGATACGGTTTGGTGGTATTTTTATTACTTGTTTCTTTCTTTCTTTCTTCTTCTTCTTCTTCTTCTTTGTTTTTGTCATTTTTCTATTTTTTTTTGTTAGTTTATCATCTTTTAAATTTTTTTCTCTTTTTATTTTTTCCTTTTTAGAAAAAATAAAATAAATATATAAAAAAATATTAACTAACTACTTTCAGATTAATAGAAAAAATAACTAGACTACAATAATAAATAAATAAGAAAAGAAAGAATACATAATTATGTGGTTTTTGATCTGCATAAACAAAATTTGATATTTAGTGGGGTATTTAAAAAACAAAAAATACAAAATGTGTTAATGGGGCACAACTTCAATTCGGATTGGCTAAATTTGATCTTGTTATTGGGATGCAATGTAACTGTAATACAACAATTACAGTTCCATCAAATGAAAATCGGTTGACTAATGAGTAGGGTATAAACAAGAAATTTTAATGATACCACACACACGCGCGCGCGCACACACACACATCCCTCTTTCTTTCTTGGCGATCATCAATGTTAATTTTGCACTTCTTTCACATTTTGGTCATTCTTTCAAACATTCATCCTTTCCTTGTTCATTTGGCTTCATAGCTGCAAATCATATGAAAACAAGACAGTCCGAAAAAAGGGACTTCTGTCTACACGCTTTCGAGAATAGAATAGACAAAATTAGGCATTGAGGACACTAATTATTGAGCTAAAAAGGTCTCAAATGAGTGCAAATCTACCACTCATCAACACCCCAATTTAAAATTTTGCTTGTCCTCAAGTAAATCAAGAACACAATTAGCTCAATAAGGGTATCTACAATAGTATTCAATGAAAGCTAACTTGCAAGTGCCATTACAAGACTACTCTCAGCAACATGCTACACTCAATCATGATAAAAAATCTTCAAATGATGAAAAAAAAATTTCAACACAAACTCAAGCTCACTTTAGCTTCTTCTCTAATGCAATACTATGTTTCAATAAGTGCATTCAAGTGCCCTCACATCATGAACGTTTACATGTTCTCATAAAGAAAATCTATCAAAAATATAAGGAATCAATGCAACTCTCACTCTCTTAAAAGAGAAATGCATGCAAGCTTCATCCCATAAGTTTACCCATATTTTACAACAATCACATAACCTTGTTATGCAAGATCTCAAGGGTCTTTTAGGTTTGTAATGGGGCTAAGGGTAAAGGTATGATCGATTTGGCATAGTGACACCTTTTCAAAGAACCGTTGCAATCATCTTCACCTCTTCTCAAGTTCTTTTTATTCTTTTTTCATTTGAGAACTCAAACTTCGATTTTTCACTCATTTTATTTGGAATCCCCTTTATTTCATCACCTCTCTTTTACATTTCCATTTTTCAAAATGTTTTCATCACAATGACTATTTTGTTTTTTTTTATACAAGGAGGGGTTCCTTCTTTTTGTAACAATCTTCAAAATTGAGTCTCAATTCATCTTTCTTTGCCCTTCACTTGGCTTTCATTCCTCCTTCATTTACACACCCCAACTTAGGATTTTAGCCTAAGTTGGTTATTCAAATATAAAAATGCTTCAAAAAGGATTTTTGGGTGACAAGGTAGGGACAATTTGACTCAAGAGGTTTTAGGTTGGTTTTGTCAACAAATGATTTTGTCTCAAATTGTGCCAAAATGGATGCACACCCTCACAAGGTATTCACAAAGGATTATGAGAATTTGGGTTCCCTCTTAGAATTTTTGCCCAAGATCATGCCTTACATTTACCAAGGTTTAGACAATTATACTAACAAGAAAAATTCTATGATTCCACACACATGCTTTCAAGTAAGACCTCACCACACCTGACACTTCAAAATACACTATTTAGCACAACTTGAAAAGATAAGAAAACGTACGTGCGATGTTCATTGGAAGGCTCACATCAAAACGCAACTAGTCAACAAAAAATTCAAAAAGATTGCTCAAAAGTACAGCCATGTCGATTTCATTCTCGCAACACCAACATTATACACCATGCTCATCATGAATACTGTTCAAGATATTGATATTGAGCACAATCGATCCTCGAACCATTATCAATGAAAACTCAAGCATTTTACGATTTTCAAAAGTCATAGGGCTAGTTGCGAATTAGAGAAAAAAATGAAAGAGTCAACAAGACATACACTAAACCAAACGAAACATTATAATATAAACAAAAGTAAACTACTACAATCATCCAAAACTGAAAAATAACAAAATACAAAGTATAAGGGAATATTGGCTCGAAGGCCTTCACCCCACTAAAAAGATATGTGCAGTGTCCTCAATGTAAAACAACAAAGTACGAGGTCTGGCTAAAAAAAATCCCTGGGATAGGCTAAGCCTGTGGAGCACTCTCATATAGAGTCTCTAGAAGGGAAGTATCACCCGGGGCTTCAATTCCCAACAATAATATTACTAGAGGCAGCATTGTGGTAACAACTAGGGCATCAGTGCCCGTCACATCACTGGGAGGGATGGCGGAGTTTAAAGAGATCCCATTGGTGTCAACTGCCGAAGTCTTCCAAAGGGATCTTTCCAGGGTGGCCTGAACAATCATCTCCTCAGTCTCTGGCAACTCTGTGAGTGTCTGTGCAATCCCATGCTCATCCTCATCACTCCTCAAATCCTCCTCATATGTTTCCTCAGCTAAATCATCCTCTAACCTCTCAATATCTACAACAACATCATCAACACTCACAACTAAGGTTGCACACTAGAAGGAGGCTCACTGTTGGGCACTATCATAGGCATGGAGGCTAGTGCTTCTGGTAGGGGAACATCGCCCCATAGCATAAAGAGGTTTGTAAACTGTAGCTGAGTCATATCCGCTCGCAAAGTAGCAAGTTCACTTCTCATGGTGTCCAGCACACCGGAACAACCTTCGGCCTTCTCCCAGATCTCTAATATAGCAGTGAGGTTGTCCAACCTCACACTACGAATTTCAAACAGTCCCTCATAATTAGTCACTCTGTCCCTCAAAGGGGCCAAAACTTGCTCAATATCCCTATCAATTAGCCTAGGCAAGTCCTTCTCAACCCTCACAGCTTTAACATTCGACCATTGGGAAAGACTACTCCTTTCATATATCTAGGTTTAGATCAAGGGGGACGAGTAATAGGAGTATGGGTAGGCATAACAATAGTAGCAGCAACATGAGAACTAGCAGGAGTAGGTGCAGAAGATGAAGGCACAACACAAGAGGAAAGTATACCTGCCTGCTCCAAAGAAGGAAAGTACAAAAAATGCTCAATTTATGGAGATTATTTTTTTCAATTTTTGACGGTTTAAGGACCACACTAATAAAATTATGGTGGTTTTTAAAAATTCTACAATTACCCTTGCCATGAAAAAATTTGCGGCGATTTTAGTAAACCTCCACGATGCCCTCCACAAAATGACTTTTAAATTTGTGGAGGTTTTTAAGTATCAACTAGTGACAGTTTATAAGCTTCACAATATGAGCTTAATATTTAAAAAATTAAATTTGCGTGGATTTAAAACTATCATGATATGAGATCAATATTTACATAATATGATTTGTGGATTCTTACGAAATTATTATTATTTTAATAATAAATGTGGAACTTGATTTACATCAATCCTTCAAAATAATATTAATAAATAATTTTACTAAATAACACATTTAGTTCCAATCAATTTCACTAAACAAGTGTATGTTAATAAGCTCCATAACTTCAAATTCATGTCAAATAATAGTACAAACTTGTGCATAATAACTTCAACATTACAATTTTAAATTCTTAAAAATCCACACCAAATAAACGTAAAAAAAATTCTATAGTATTTGTTTGATGATTTAAATTTTTATCACCCAATCTTTTTTTAAATGTGAAGTATAAGCTTAATCTCAGCATCAGGTTGAAACAATGAAAAATTAATCATAATTAGATAAACATACATATATACGTCTTGATAAAAAAAATTAAAATTCAATTCATTTCAAAACCAAATTGATACACAGCTTTTGTTTGAAGAAAAAAAATATAAGATTATCAAAAAATAAAATAAAATAAAATTGAGACCTATCATAAATCAATATAAAGGTCGAGTATGAATAATTTTACAGTGTGGTGAAAATTTAAATAAATCTTGTAATATGTAAAGACAGTAATGCATTAGGTTAGCAACTTACAACATACATAATAGGTTCAATGATAATAAAAATATTTGCGTAAATTTCAAATTCTAGTGTAAATCATCAAACTCACATAATAAAAATTACCTTTACTAAAAAATTATGTAAATTTCAAATTCTAGTGTATATCATGAAACTCACATAATAAAAATTAGCTTTATACTAAAAAATTATTTACCATCTATTCCGCTTTGTAGAACCTACAAGAGAAAAAAATTAATTAATAAAAATCACACAAAAAAAATTGAACAAGAAAATAAGTAAAGAAGGGTGAGGCAAATGTGGAGGGGAGAGGGGAGAAGGGTGGGGGTGGCAGGAAAGAATTGGTTAAGGGAAAAATGCTATGAGATTTGTGGGTGGGTACTGTTACGTGGGAATTATGGGAAGGGGGTGGTGTCATGTACCGAGCCTACACCCTGGACGTGACGGACACTCGGGGACCATTGATGGTCCCCAAGTGAATCCTTGGCCCGGGTGACTACTTAGCATAAGACTTACTCAAGCGATAAAAGGCTTAAAACATAATTTTTTTGAACATTTAAACCCAAAGTAAATACTCAACTCAAACTTTCTATAAAATACTCAATAACATAACTATAATAGTTTGCAGAAAACATCTCAAAAAGCATATACTGAAAGACTCTTCAACTCTATCTATCTATGAAGCCTCTACAATTAAAGAAGGATGTCGGGACAAGACCCACAACATCTCAAAACTACTAACTAGAAAGTAAATGTGAAGTCATCCAGAATGCAAGGAGGCTCACTAAGAGCTAGCTGAAGTGTAATGTGATCTCAACGAAACGCCTATTGATGATTCTAAACACATGTATCTACATCATATAAAGATGCAGGTCGAATGGTATCAATATATTGAATATACGAGTATGTAATATAATCGAAGTGAAATAATTGAACGAAAGGACTGTAGCAGATAAAATATACTCAAGCTGAATGTAAAGAAATAAAGGGGCCAAATCATTTAATTATTTATAAAATATTTACTCATCTTTGAACTCAACATAATAACTGATATATTATTAATACATTTTAACTCTATTGACAGATTCTCTAACCGACAACCATCACTATGAGCTACGTGATGATGCATCGTCTCACCCACGTTGCCAGAACTGTCCTATACTTTGCCGGGATATAGGACACCTCAAATAAGTGGATCCACTAAGCAATAAGGATTCATCTAAAAAGTATGATCCTTTATCCATGTTGACATACATGGTTTATGAGGATTTTGAGTTGTCTGAACTCATCCCCATATCGGTTCTCAATACTACTCCCCCTCCCCCCTACACACAGACATACACACACATATATATAGGCATGCTCAAATGTATAAAACATACTCTTTCTCTAGATTGAGATAATTGCTCAAACCATCCTCTTAAAAGAGGTATCTGCTTTGCAATATCTCAGAACTCATAAACTCATTTAGAAATCAAAGTTTTTCTTTTCTCAAAATAATACTCTCTTTCTTCATGTAAAAATGAAATATTAGGGAAATACTTATTTCCCTTATACTCTTTCTCAAACTCCTCTTTACTTCCTCAAAAACTGAGTTTAAAACACAAATATTAGCTTTAAAAGATTCTTAAAACTTATAACTCAAAAAGGATTCATGCAGGAATATAGATATGAACGAATCAACTCAAGGATCTCAATAACAATATAGATAAATCAATACTCAGAACTCAAGAACTCAGAGCTCAACGATACTACTCATCTAAAGAATACTCAATTCATAGGGTTCATGCTGAAATACCAACATGAACGAATCAACTCAAGAACCTTAATGCATAACATATAGCAATTCAATAATTAAGAATAGAATTTCAAAAAGAATCAAGAACTCAAGAACTCAAAATCAACTCATCTCAAGAATACTCAAATCAAAGGATAGAACCCTAAATAACTCTTTTAGTGATTTGAAAGTAGATGTAGGGCGTGAGGACGAACTAGTCCAACACTATGATAGCCTTACATATCTGGAAGAATGAAGTTCTTTGGCGAAATCGACGAAAATCGAATAACACTTGAACCCTAGCTTTTGTTCTCTTGGATTCTTGATCTAATGACTTGAAGTATTAATGAACGTAAAAAAACTGAGTAACACTTTCTAACCCCTTAATTAGGTGTAAAACGTCGTTGTTTAGGCTTAGAATAGGGGTTAAAATGATGTAGTTTATGTAGCAAATGCATATGGGAAAGAATAAAACGACCCAAGCTTAAAAACCGACGAGTTGCCTTAAAAGGGAGGTTTCATGGATCGTTTAGGGCTCCACGGTACGTGAAACACTTCATGGGACGCATAGCCAGCCCTGAAACTTCACCCGCCCGCAGGGCTTCTCTAAAATAGGAATAACATTTTACTTCGGACTCCAAATGAGGGAAACTTGGTGGCATTGGAAAGAGGACTCAAAATCCTTAAATTTGATAGGTTATGAGCCACCTAGTTAATTATGTTCTATGAGATGTGATTGTTTGAAGTCGACCCAAAACATAAATGTTTATGGGTTCTTTTCATGGGCGACTTCACGGTTCATGCAAAGCTTCACAGCTTGGTCCATGGCTCGTGCACCCTTAAACGGCCCGTGAAACCATTCGTAACAAGACCTTCAAGTTTAACTTTCACTATGGTTGGTTGTACGGTCCGTGACTCCATGTACGGATTGTACAACCTTCCGTACACATGCATCTGTACTCAACTGAAGCCTTTTCTCTTTTACATTCCAAGTTCCAATTTCTGAGGTGTTATATCATGGTCCATTTTGGGTTCGTGGACTTTCCCGCTAGCCCTATTTAGCCTTTCTTGAAGTCCGAGGTGTTACACGAATGATTCAAATTTTAAGAGTAGAGTTGCGATGTATTATAGAATGATTGGGGTCTTAGCTTTGAAATTTTTGGGTTGTTACAGTATTTCCCCCTTAGGATCATTTGTCCTCAGATGGCGACTAGACTAAGCATGGAAAGGAAATGAGTTACTCTTACTATCTTTCTGATTTTTACACTTCTCTACTAGCATAGGCGGCAGTGATTCAAACTGAGAGTTTTGAAACTGGACTCGAGCACGCTTGGCACGAAGCTCACATAAGATTTTAAGTTTATATGCCAGGACATTTAAGAAGAGTATCCGGGCACAAATTAAGAATATGATACCACGCCTTAAGTGATATGACTAGTAGCTTTTAAGCTTAGAAGCACTTCTTAGCTATGCTCTCCTTTCTAATTACTACACTTAATTAGCTGCAACTCATAAATCCCACTCGAGTATATGACTACTCTTAAAAATGTCTAAGTCAAATCGCTTGCTTTTACTATGTTCAAGCCAAATCCCTAATTCACAAAGTGCTAAAGATGAGATGGTTATACTTATCTAAACCATAAGATTCAAGTTTTATACCTCTATAGGGAATCTCATCCCAAGAATACTTCTCCTTATAACTATATTCAACCAACCTTGAGCCCATATAAAGAAACACCTAATGCATCATGCATTTGTCCATATGTTAACAACACCACATTCAAGCCTAGTAATATTACCACTCCATGGACTCCTACTAACCAATCCTTCTTATAATTTCTCATTCTCTCATCATATCTATCAATTGAAATTTCACGCATAACTTTCAAGAACTAACCAACTACTCTCACCTAACTATTACACATAGAAAAACTTCATTCATCCTTCCTCTACTTTTATAACCTTAGATGGAATAAGCACACTACGACTACCAACATAAGAAACATCAACCTTCTCCTTCTATCATCAGTCAACTACTATCATCAACATCACCCTCTAACTAAAAAGGACCACTTAAAGAGCTTTAGGGCAAAAGATCATAAGCATGATTCATTTGAGAATTCTGATATAAGAATATGCATAACACAACATTATGTTGCTAGCCATTGAGAGTAAATCATGAATTTGCAAGATTGAGCATACTATGAGACACGAGTGTTCATATGAGGTTGATATCCGTAACTTTATGGAGTAAGATTGAGATCAATGGGCTAAAGTCTTTGCCCCTAATTTTTGGAACTGAGCATAGATGTGAATCTCTCTGAAGTGTATGAGCACGGGCAATGGACACAATTCTCATATTAGAAACATCAATAAGATATTGGAATGACTGAACTTTGAGGAATACGCAAGATTATGAATGGATTGATATATCTCTAGAACTCTTTTTGAACACATCACTATCTGATTCTCCACACTTGACTTGGTTTCTCATCTTATCATCTCCCCCTAAGGTCTGAAACTGACACTTTAAAACTATGGATCTATTCCATCATCTCTAAACTGGTCTACATTCGCTTTACTCTAATACTCAGGAAAAGCTTATCTCATGGCTATTGAACTCTCTATGTGCAGGCATTAGGGTTCCCTCTAAGACCTCTTTCTAAGATGCTTCTTTAACCTCTTCTCATTGGCTTATAAGACCGATTCATCTAACTCTTAAGGGGACAAAAATAATGCGCCTATTCTACATTAACAACTCAAATATACTATCCAGCCACACATGAAAAATTATTAACTTAATTGGAATCTCTTTGACTACGTATGATCTTAGGTACACCTCTTAAGGCTATTTCTATTATAATGGCTTAACCACACTTCACTGGTCTCATCTAAGAGTCATAATACCACACTTACATAAAAAATTAACACCTTCATTTCTCAACTATTTTATGTTGAACCTACTAGATCAGATCTTGAACTAACATCATCACCCTCATGTTGCAATTCTTTTGATCACGTCACTCAAATCAAGTTCAAGCTTAGTGTCTAGTTCTAAACACATATATAATTATAATTGCTCATATATTATTCTAGCTTACGATTATTAGGTAAAAATTAAGAAACACTCGCCCACTAAGAACTCATGACGGGTAGTCATTCTTTATGTCTTAGTCTACATACTTACATTTTACCATCACATTCCATTTCACAACTTAAGTACTATTTACCCATTCACTATACATCATTGCCTAATTAGTTCTATAAGCCTCTGAATAACATGGGGCTCTCCCTTAAAAATTATAAGCCAAGGTTAGATCTATCACCTTATGACTACTCTGCTCTTTTATTCAACACCCATACTAGGTCTTTACTAACACAATGGCACATCGACATAAAATTCCTTCTGGTTAAAGTATACTTTAACTCATCCTGACTAGTAACTATTACTCCATCTTTTATCATGAATATACACAAACTCATCACTTCACAGTCTACCTATATGGAAATATCCTCATTAATAACTCATTGGGTGCATGACTTCAACTACACAGTTTACTGAATAACTATCCTCACTTCTTAGGTTACTACACCTTTAAATGCATACTTCTAATTTTAGGCACTTCTACTACTATTGCTTATAACATCGTAACTCATACTATCCTTTCGGATGAAAACACTACCCAAGCTCCACAACATATTTCCCCCTAATTTGGTATCACCTGAAACAAGGCTTAGAGAAGAGAGTCTGGGAGTACATCTCACTTTTAGCTCAAACACATGATTCATATGAATAAGAGTGGATTCTTTCGAATCAAACATTTAAGCTTACTCATGGGCTTCTCTCAAGCCCATTTGCAGTCTCATGACTTTTTCAAGACTTTTGCTAAGAGTAACTCATCGATAAAGATCTGGGATTTGCTTTTCAACTACCTTGAGTATGAGGGGTAGTCAAATGGATCTCAGAAATGCATGAGTTTGAATAATTTCCTTATGACATAGTTCTAATGCACAATTTAGAGTGTGAAAGAAGCAAAACTTTCTTAAATTCCTGCAGTCCCTTATTTATAGAAGTTTGGCCTTGACAACCATAAATAAGATCCTACTGATACAACTTCATAGATACCCTAGGACACTTGAACTCTGGGATCTCATACCATGTTTTTCACGCCCCGAGCCTACACCCTGGACATGGCTGATACTTGGGAACCATTGCTGGTCCCCCAAGAGAACCCTTGGCCTGGCTGACTACTTAGAGGAAGACTTACTCAAGCGATAAAAGTCTTAGAACATATTTTTTTTGAACATTCAAACTCAAAGTAAATACTCAACTTAAACTGTTTGTAAAATACTCAATAAAATAAGTATAATAGTTTGCAAAGAATATCTCAAGGAAAAGTAAATACTGAAAGACTTTTCAACTCTATCTATCTATGAATCCTCTACTATTAAACAAGGATGTCGGGACCAGACTGATGACCTCTTAAAACTACAAACTAGAAAGTAAATGTGAAGTCCTCTGGAGTGCAAGGAGTCTCAGCAAGAGCTAACTGAAGTGTAGAATGATCTCAACTAAGTGCCTGTTGATGATTCTAAACACTCTACATTATAAAAAGATGCAGGTCAAATAACATTTGTACATTCAAAGTACGAGTATTTAATACGGTTGAAGTGAAATAACTGAATGAAAGGACTATAGTAGATAAAATATACTCAAGGTGGATATATAGAAATAAATGAGTTAAATCATTTAAAACTTTACAAAATACTTACTCATCTCTGAACTCAAAATTAAAAATAATATATTAAAAATAAACTTTAACTCAATTGAGATATTCTTTAACCGACAACCATCAATATGAGCTACTTGACGACACAACATTTCATCCATACTACCAGAACTGTCCTATATCTTGTCGGGATATAGGACACCTCAATTAAGTGGATCCACTAAGCAATAATGATTGATCTTAAAAGTATGATCCTTTATCCATGTTGGCATACATGGTTTATGAGGATTTTGAGTTTTCTGAACTCATCCCCGAAGCGGTGCTCAATACTACTCCCAAATATATATATATACTCATGTTCAAATGTATAAACGATACTATTTCTCTAGTTTGACATAATTGCTCAACCCATTAAGACAGAATGACACCCGATGCCCTAAAGGCCCGAGAGAACCAAGATGTAACTTGTTCTTATTATGCATATAACTATGACAATTTTAAAGTTGTGATAAGTTCATATAGGATGCAGCGATACAAACCAACATAAGTAGACCCAAAACTTATATACAAGACTTGGCCGTTGATGCCATAAATTGTTAAGAGACAAGACACAACTGAACTATATACATCGGTCTACAAAGCCTCTAAAAGATAGAAAATTTTAGTTTAGGGCGGGATAAGGCCCCACCTTACCCTTAACTATCATACAGTAACAAACTAGGTGCCAAAGACTCGGTAAGCCCTGAATTAACCTGGAGCCTCACTAATAGCAGCTGAGTACCTCTGCTCCTACTAAAGAGGTCTACTAGCTGGCGTACCTGTGCCTGCAGCATGAAATACAACATCCCCCTTGAGGGACGTCAGTACAAAAAATGTACTAAATTTGTAAGGTAATAACATATGTAAAACAAGGGCTCAAATGAAATCAAGTATCAATATATAAGTGAATAGATCGAAACCACCTTTGTTTTCTCTTGTGGGATCATGTATGTTACATTCTTTTCTTTACTTTTCTGTACTTTATAATCTTTGTAAGGCATGTGATACAAATGACCAGCTGATCAGTGATAGAAGAGGATGACCCATGCTAGGCATTTTAATCCATGGGATGCTGCCCTCATAATTACACAAACTGGGATCGGCCCATGCTAGGCTTTCGCCCCTGGGTTGCCACCTTTCTATACCAATTGGGATCAACCCATGCTAGGCATTTTCCTATGGGCTACCACCCATAATTATACAAATTGCTTCACTTAGTTTCTTTAATCTTTGAGATTGTTGTTTTGGTCGTCATAATCATTTTTGAGATTTGGAACTACGGACCTGTACTAGAAGTCATGAGAATAATAACTTCAAGGCAGTAACAATGACGTATGGAGCTATGTAACATCAATGCATTACTTATGAGCTTAAATGAAACAATTTACTTCAATTGACTAAGACGAGAATTCACCAAGCTTGCTGTTGCGGATACCATTTCTATACTAGCACATAGGAGGTTAATTATACAAATGTAGAATAATGAACATATAATGAAGTAATTCGATACACTGGGAAGAGGGGAAAATATTGTTAGCTATTTGGAGATCGTATGCTGCACTATGTTTCCCTTACTAAGGATATAGCTTAGGAAATTAACTTTGTTGATAGTAATTGCAATTACTAGATTTCATGCCAAGGAATATGGAATCGAACAACCTTACATACCTTATTCTCTAACCAATAAAACTATCACGATTCGGCCGCCCCTTTTAGGTGTTAATCTACAATATAAGTGAAACGACCCCAAAAATGCCCGAAAATGTGCTTCGGAAACACCTATAATTGTAATTTTCATATATCTCAAAATCCGTGCATGATTTCGGAAATTCAACTTCATATTCTTATTCAGGGGGTCAAATTGAGTGGGAGATGGGTCTAACCCGAATTTTAGAGCAATCGTATCAAAATTCGAAAATCGCAAAAATGCGATTTGGAAGGGTCCACTTTAAAGGGGCATATCTCTTAGCACACAAGGAACTGGAAGGGCCATAAACTATGAAAATTAAAGCCCTCTTCGGGATGCCCTTACTTTATTTGCACAAGCTATGGCTAATCAAGCCAACCACGGGCCCCAAGCCCCTCAGGCTCCTACTCCGGCATCTCGGGTGAGAGACTTCGTACGGATGAATCCCCCGGAATTCTATGGGTCTAAGTTAGATGAAGACCCTCAAGAGTTCATTGATGAAGTTCACAAGATATTAGCTATCATGGGCATGAGGTCAGAAGATAAGGCGGAGTTGGCGGCCTACCAACTAA
>JAJOOR010037184.1:0-19504 GCA_036250505.1 Solanum acaule | reverse complement strand
TTTGATCTTAACTTTCCTTGAATTGGATTATGGATTCAAGGTTCATGATCTTATGTTTATGGATGATTTCATGATGTTTAGATGTACCTTAGAGTGTTGGAATCAACTAGAAAACGTAGGTACATCGCTTGGAAACTAGTACGAAAAGATGAGGTGAAGAAGTCTGAATTGCGCCTTTATCATGATTATGGTCAAAAGTTGATGTGATGTCTTGGAGATGTAACCCTCCAACATGTGCCTACAACGGAAAATAAGAAAGTTGATGCCTTGGCTACCTTAGTTTCAACGCTAACCCTTCCTGATCAGACACAAGTCACTATTTGCCAAAAATGGATACTACCACCACCAAATGAGGACGAATATACATAAAATGAGCTTGAGTATTTCGTCGCTGTTTCTGAGGCCACGAAGGAAAATTGAAGACAACCCATTATTGACTATATGTGATATGGGATACTTCTAGAAAATCCAAGGAGAAGGACTGACATTCGTCGTCGCGCACCTCATTTCTTTTACTACAAGGACACATTATATAGACAATCATTTGAGTGAATACTCTTATGATTTTTGGGAGAGGAAGAATCAATCCAAGCTCTACAAGAATCACACTTATGAGTATGTGGATCACATCAATTTGGACCAAAGCTCCACTTTCATATAAAAAGAATGCGGTATTATTGGCCAACCATGGTGAAGTATTACTTAGATTATGCTCGAAGGTGCGATGCTTGTCGATTTCATGCGAATTTCATACATCTCCCGCCCGAAGTATTGCACCCAACTATCGCATCCTGGCTATTTGATGCTTGGGGATTAGATGTTGTTGGACCACTACCAAAATCTTCTAGTAGAAACTTGTACATTTTGGACGCCACCAGATTACTTCGCAAAATGGGCCAAAACTGTCGCTCTTAATGAAGTGAAGAAAGAGAATGTTGAAAATTTCATTAGAGTATATATCATCTATCGCTTTGGCATTCCCCGCTACATAATAACGGACAATGGCAAGCCATTTGATAACAAGTTAATGACCAAGATTTTTGATCTCTTTGGCTTCAAGCAATGTCAATCTTTTATGTATCATGCTGCCGCCAATGGTCTTGCTGAAGCATTCAATAAGACTCTATGCAACCTGCTCAAGAAAGTTGACTCCAAGTCCAAACAAGATTGAAAGAATGGAAGAAGCTTTGTGGGCATACATGACAACATACCGCACACCAACTCAAGCAACACCATATTCACTTGCTTTTGGTGTTGAAGCAGTCCTGCTATTTGAGCGTCAAATACCTTCCTTAAGACGTGCTATTTAAGAAGGGCTCACTGAAGAAGAAAATGCTCGATTACGTCTTGCAGAGTTAGAAGCACTTGATGAAAAAAGGCTAGAAGCTCAAGAAAATCTTGAATGTTATCAAGCTTGTCTATCCCGTTCTTTTAACAAGAAAGTTTGCTTGAGGTTCTTCCAAGTTGGAAACCAAGTCCTTGTAGTAAGAAGACCCATCATTACATCACATAAATCTAGGGAAATTTACCTCAAAGTGGGATGGACCATATGTTGTACAAGAAGCATATTCAAATGGTGCTTACAAGCTTGTTGATGCTGATGGCGTAATGATCGGTCCTATTAATGCAAAATTCCTGAAGAGGTACTACCCTTGAAGTAAGATGATTCTCCTTAAGATACGAGCCTAAACTGCATGTCACTCCTAGCCGACAAGAGTATAAATTGTGTATGGCACAAAAAAAATCACTCACTCCCCCAGAACTACGTTGTGACTTGATCCTCTTCACTGAGGTAAGTAGACGCTTAAAATTATATTCTATGTTCAGTTGCATGAGTGTCAAAAAACCACATGTTCCCACTTGATCTGTCACATGAAAGTTAAAGCTATGAATAATCTTTCATCAAACTTTGGACTTGCACCAAATGGTAGTGACATGATAGGGGCAAACCCTTATGAATACAAGTTGTTTTGAAACTTGAAGTCTTCAAAAATCTCCAAATCTGCAAGTTGAAGTCTTCAAAATTAAAAAAAAATCTCCAATTCTAGAAGTTGAGGTCTTTAAATCAATCAAGTTTGCAAGTTGAAGTCTTCAAATTCTTTAAGTCTGCAAGTTGAGGTCTTCAAATTCTTTAAGTCTGCAAGTTGAAGTCTTCCAATTCTTCAAGCTTGCAAGTTGAAACTTTCGAATTCTTCTATTCTGTAAGTTAAAGTCTCAAATCAATTAAATTTTCAAGTTGGGTCTTCAAATTCTGTAAGTCTGCAAGATGAAGTCTCAAATCAATCAAGTTTGAAACTTGAAGTCTTCAAATCAATCAAGATTGTTCAAATTATTCAAGTCTGAAAGTTGAAGTCTTCAAATCTTGACCTCTAAATTACCTTCCTTAAGATGAAGATACGTATCCATCCTCTATACACCTCAAGGATACCATAAAGCTACCTTTCTTAGGGCGGGGACGCGTATCCATCCTCTTTTCGCCTTAAGAATACCATAAGATTACCTTTCATAGGGCGGGGATGCATATCCATCCTCTTTTCTCCTTAAGAATACCTCTAGATTACCTTTATTAGGGCTGGGATGCGTATCCATCCGCTTTTCGCCTTAAGAATACCATAAAGTTACCTTTCTTAGGGCGGAGATGCGTATCCATCCTCTTTTCACCTTAAGAATACCATAAGGTTACCTTTCTTAGGGTGGGGATGTGTATCCATCCTCTTTTCGCCTTAAGAATACCATAAAATTACCTTTCTTAGGGCGGAGATGCGTATGCGTCCTCTTTTCGCCTTAAGAATGCTATAAAGTTTCCTTTCTTAGGGCGAGGATGCGTATCCATCCTCTTTTCTACTTAAGAATACCATAAAGTTACCTTTCTTAGGGCGGGGGTGCGTATCCATCCTCTTTTCACATAAGAATACCATAAAGTTACCTTTCTTAGGGCGGGGATGCGTTTCCATCCTCTTTTCGCTTTAAGAATACCTCTAGATTACCGTTCTTAGGACGGGGATGCATATCCATCCTTCTTTCGCCTTAAGAATACCATAAAATTACCTTTCTTAGGGCATGTATGCGTATCCATACTCTTTACACCTTAAGAATACCATAAAATTACCTTTCTTAGGGCGGGGATGCGTATCCATCCTCTTTACGCCTTAAGAAAAAATTGTTACATGTCAAGACGTTTGAGACTTGCAAGTCATGCTAAGCTAACTAGGTTAGACTTGTGACAAAATGTTCTTGGTGATAATGAAGCCTTTGAAGTATAGTTTCAAGCTATAACAACCCTTTTTGGTGACAATGTTCTGGCATTGAGATATATAATATTTTGTGAGGCAACAAAAATCTGAAATCAGTTGCGTGACATAATTTAAAGTTAACTTCAAAAAATAGTTTAGAACAACATTAAGGAGTTAAACTCTAGGAGTACATCCATATCCTAATTGGTCAAATTTAAGGGAAAATATTGTGATTCGATATCCAAATTGCCGCCACACGTGAATCCCAATTACTTTGGAACAGTACATGTGCCTATGGTGCATATTGTTTTGGAAGCATATGATATTAATATTATATTATAATATTAAGTTAATACTTCAAGTCTAGTCTTCAAAAGATTAAACATTCCAACAAGACTTGAAGCAGAGGCATTTGTGATTATTTAAATATTATTCAATATAAATTTATAAAATGATTCGGATTATATTAAATTCATAAATATATTAGTCCAAATAAATATTATGGATTAATATAATTGAGTCAAATATTTAAATTCAATAAATATGAATTTAATTAAGGAAAAACTACATAATTGGGCTATAAAATCCAAAACAATTACAAGTTCATACCCAAACCCAAAGTAATTCATGAAATACTCATTCTCTCATAAATAATTACAGCCCATACCCCCCATTCATTAAGGCTGATTATAATTTTCGCTTAACTGATACTAAATCAGTATCATATACCGTATTAATATCATTAAGGTTGATTATAATTTTCGCTTAGCTAATACTAAATCAGTATCATATACTGTATTGGTATCAATATATATATATATATATATATATATATATATATAATATATATTGTTTCAGTTAAGCGAAATTATCAACCTTAATGATACTAATACAATATATGATATGGATTTACTACCAGTTAAGTGAAATTAGTTGGGGTGTATAGTGTAATTATTTAGTGGGGTATGAATGTAAATGGGTATATGTTTGTAATTATTTTGCTTTTATGGGGTGTTTGCTTAGTTTCCCCAATTAAAGCCTACTACATAAAACCCATATGCCATGTCACTTAAATCTGATTGGCCGAAGGGAGTCTTCTTCCAATCACAACTCCTCTATTTTAAAACTATAAATAGGGGTCCTCATAATTCAGAAAAGGGACCAAGAATTCTAACGAAATGCTGGAGAAAGCTCGTGGATCAAAACCCGCAGATTTCTCTACAAGCTACAAGTTCAAGAATTCAAGAATTTAAGCATTCAAGTTTTAAGAACGATCAAGATCAAGTTCAAGTTCAAGATAAACTCAAGATGAAGCTCAAGAGCCCTTGAATTATATCTGAAAAGGCAAATTCAGAGGAATCATAGAGATTGTAACACTCACACTTTAAATCAATAAAACGATTGTTGCGATTATTTTTCGTTCTTGATTATTATTATCTTGACGCGAATTTTATTGTCTACAACAACTTCTTTACAATACACATAAAACCGTTCTTTCTAACTCCTAATCAAAATTTTTAACGAAGCAAAAATTGCTAAATAAATTTTACAAATAGTATTTCACATTAACTAATCTCAACCCCACCCTTTAATCTACTCGCACCCCATCTCTAACACCATATCCCTCGTCCCCTATCACCCCTTCTCTCATTTTCAATTTCAAATATTTATTCAAATAAAATATAACAATTTTTTCAAATAATATTTTTTACTTACATATTATCAAACACAATAAATAAAGCAAAAATTACCTGAATATACAACTTATTTTACCATATTCTCTAATATTTTCTACCGTTCAAAAAAATTTCAAAAATCCCTACTTTATCCTATTTTCTGATACATCACTCTTACGTGATGTATCGAGACATGTGTGTCCAGTATCAACAAAAGTAATGTATCGGGATGATAAGTGATGTATCAAGTAGGTGTGTCTTGTATCAACAAAAATAATGTATCAGAACACGATGTATCGAATGATGAGTGATGTATTTGAAACTAAGTGTGATGTATCAAGATGTTGAGTGATGTATCCGTAATCGAGACATGATGTATCGAGACAGTGAGTGATATTTCCAAAATCCTTAAATTTTGTCGAATTCTATCTAATTTGAAAAAATATGAATAGAATATAATTAGCTTTTAACGGTGTGCTATTTGTATAGTCCAACTCTAAAACCACAACCAATAACTTCTTATTTTGTAGAGCCGTCAATGTGGGCTAAGCCCGTTGAACCGGTCTGGCCTAACCCGTGATTTGATGGGCTGGGTTACGATTTTTTAGCCTATTTAAGAAAATGGATTTTTAGCCCGGCCTGAATATGCCTATCGATTGGTGGGGCTTGAGAAATATGGATAGGGCCAGCCCGTGGGCCAAATAAAAATTAATTAAAAAATAAAAGTAAAATAGAGCACTAAAAATAACAAGAGTCTAAACTCAAAATTTGTTTAAAGTTTAAAACATTACAATTTAAACACAAATTTTGTTTATAAAATGTGTACTACATAAAATAACAATTCCGTAAAATTTCTAGAGAATCACTACATAGGCCATAGCGTATGGAATATTGTTATAGTTTTGTGTTTTATTATGATCATTGAAAATAATTAGATTAATATTTTTATTTAGCTATTTATGCTTTTACTTGAAATCAAACTTAATAAATATTATAATGATAATTTTATTTGTGTATTTGATTAACAAGTAGTAATACTAACACCATGTAATATTGTCTTGTCGATATTTATGATAATACTTTTAATTATAATTTAATTTAAAAAATTATAAAAAAATATACTTTTAAGGAAAAAGGGTTGGCACAGCAAAGCCCGCAGCCCACATACTTGTGGGCTTGGCCGATCATTTTCTGGCCTACTCAAAAAATGGGCTAGCCCGACCTGACCCATCAAAATTCAAAGCTTGTATGGGTTAGCCTGGATGGGGAGGGCCAGCCCATATTGATAGCCATACCATTTTGTATGAATTGATTGGGGGTCGGGTTCATCGGGTTACCAAATTTTACAAAACCTCCCACTCTTCCGAGTGAGCAATTTTCTAGTAATGGCGGAACGAAAACTCCACTTTAACCTCTCCGATTTCCATAACAATGGTGATTACCCTCTCAGCTCTCTTATCTTCAAGCCCATTTCTCAAGAAAACCCATAAAATATCCTCTAACTTTTCTTTAAGCGCTTGCCTTCGTAATCAGAGTCTTGATTTTCCCTTATCTATAGCCAGAATTAAGTCTTTCAAACTTGAATTGAAGCACAATTATTCCGTGTTTCAATAGTAATTGTGGATTTAAATTAAGTAGGAAAAATAGGTTTAGTGCTAAAGCTGAATGCAGTGGATTGGATTGTGGAAACAATGTTGGTAAGATAGATTCAAGATCTTGATGAATAAACCTGTTAGATGGGCTTGGTTCATAGGTATGTTAAAAATGCTCTATTGTATACTCCACATGATTCATTTGTTTGTTTGGTTTTGATTTGTTATAAAGTTTAAAAAGCTAAAATAAACTTTTGAATCTCGTACTCTTATACTAAAAGGTATATAAAATGTATCAAAATGTCTCATGTCACATGGAAATTTATAAGTTAAGAGTCATCAAAAAGGGAAAAAAACATTCTTTTTTAAATAGATGAGAATGAAAACAAAGAAAAAGTAATTAAAACAGATGGAGTATGCTTTTTGCTTAGATTTTTTTGCCCAAGTAAAAAAATTAGATATAAATGATTCATATAGTTGACTGCAAGTATGCTAGTTGATTGGCTGATGTGCCTGTTAGAACTTAGATGGCCTTGATTTATAGGTCAAAAGCTCTACTTTGTGTTCTTTTTTGGGACAAAATTTGCCCCATATAAAGTAGAAAAATGGATATAGATGATTCACATAGTCGACCCCAAGTAAGCGTAGTTGATCGATTGATATGTATGTTAGATTGGTTTATAGGTAGATCAAAAGATCTATTGTGTGTTCCTTTTGGGGACAACATTTGCTCCAAATAAAGCAGATTGGATACAAATGATTCATATAGTTGACCCTGAGTAGGTGAGTTGATATGCATGTGACACTAATATTTTGGTAGTTTGATTGTACTCTAGATTTGGTATTGTGGTATGAGAATTTGATTGCCCTTAGGTCGCAAGTTCGAGTTCCACCCTAAGTTGAATTCTTCCCAGCTGTCCAAGCGTTGGTGGACAGAGTTATCCGGTATGAGTGCTGGTGCAAGGTAGCAGGTACCCCGTGGACTTATCGAGGTATGCTAGCTGACACGGATACCATGGTTATAAAAAGGAATTGGATTCCCTTACAAAAAGAAAAGAAGCCGCTTTTGTTTTTTGTTTTTTGTTTTGCTTAGCTTGATGTTTCAAATGCTGTCGTTTCTTAATTGAATGATATGAGAATTTAGAAAGGGAACAAATAAAAGAAATTGAAATGATAAAGATCATTCAGTGAAATGGACGAAGTCTGAACAAGTGTTGCTCTTATTTTTCATGAAGCAAATAATGTGATCTTTGTAATATAAATGTGGCCCAACTTGTTTGGAGTTGAGACTTGGTTGTCAATTTTTTACTAGTAGCAGTTCAATGGCTTATGATAATGTAGCTTAATAATGGTAAAATAGAACTTTCTATCCTATTGTACGGTTGTAGTTGACTCTCATCTAAGATGGAAATTATTGTCTAAACAAGAAATCTATGCACATTAGGATAAATTAATCTGTCCATATCCGTAAGTATGATAGTTTGATGACAAAGCATAAGGAATATCTTCAAAAGATTCATCTTCTATAGTACAAATAACACATGCCACACAATGTTGCTATAAAGTTATTGTTCAACATACTACAATTATATGATATATATGTGAATTATTTAAAATGTACAAATCATAGGGTTAAATTCAGTAGATATAGAAGACAATGTGAATACCTAACATAAGGGAGATTGAAGTTCAAACTGAAGTTGGTCTTTTAATATTGACAGAACAATAGTCAATAAGAAAACTTCTAAGTAGGCAAAGTAGGAAAATGAATTGTGCCGTTCTCTTTAACTTTTCTTTAGCACTATTGTGTGTATCTCAACCATCAACTAACCTTATTTCTTGATAGGTGAATGTGATTGACATTCATGACGGTTAGTTTCTTGATGGTGATTGTGATTGACATTTTTTAAAAGAAAAGAACGAATGTAGCATAATTTTCTCTTTTCAACTTGCCCAGCACGCCCAAACCCCTCCCACATACTTTATTATTGTTTTCTTTTTTAAAGACTTTTTCTTTTGAATGATTGATAAATTATTCTATCAAAGAAAAATATCACTGATGCAATAGCTGTGAAACATTGCATCAAAAGACAAGTATTTGATAGTTTAGAAAAACTATTTGAATATGTACAAAGGGAGTGATCAAATAATAGAAGATTTAGAAGAGAACTGTTTATAAAAGAACAATTAATATCAAAGAAGTAAAGTTATAAAATACTAGGATTTTCAGTTAGTTGCCATAATTGAAAATTAAACTTGTAATTAAATGATGATGGAGAGATCTAATTCATTTAGTAATCCTCAACCAACCTTAACTTACCATGACCCACACCACGCAAAGCGAAACCCGATATTTAAGTGGAGAAGGATAGAGGTGCGGGCCCATTATCCACCAAGTTTAGAAGACTGTGATTGATCCAAAGGATTGGTCACAGATTGATTTCTCGGTTATCAAAAAAAGTGCTAAACAATTGATTCTCACTTAACATAACACAATGACAAAAGAAAAATAATTACTGATTCTTTAAGAATAAGTTGAGGGTTAAACTAATAAAACACAAACAAAAGATTAATCAGGTAAGTATATGATATCTGGATTTTCTTGCCTAAAGGTTCTTAACAGAAGATAAGTAACAAAAATAGCTTACAGATTTAGCATTGGGCTATTCCCAAACCGGTTGCCCTGCACTGCATGATTTTTATTAAAGAATATCTAAACCTGCCTTGCCGCATCCCGCAAAAGCTATCACCCACCCCGTCCTGTTGTCATCCATATTTTTAAAGCAAAGTTTACCAAAAATCTCTTTTACAACTAGGGTTCTTCTTGGCTCTCTCTCTCAAAATTGATCAATGACTGGTTTCGACTCCTCCTACTTTCCTCCCAAAGTTTTGAGAGAAATCCTATTGAAACTTCCTGCTAAATCTGTAATTTGATTCGTAGCTGTCTCCAAATCATGGCATTTCCTCATCACCAGTCTTCCTTTCATCTCCGCTCACCTTAATCAATCCCCACATACCAACACCATCCTTGTTAGGCGTTGCGTCAGTAGTCGCAATAAAGAGCACTATTTGTTGCTTCAAGACCGTAAGAATAGACCCATTCCCTTAGATTTTACATTGGAACGGTATCTCCCTTTCAAATGCAAACTTGGGTATTTCAGAATTGCTGACAGTTGCAATGGCATCGTGTTTGTCCGACAATTTGTTTGGTGTGTTACAGAATCTTGTTCTGTAGAACCTTCTATTTAGAAGTTTATAACCTTACCTTTGCCTCTAATTAAGCCTTAGTCGCTTGATATGTATGTTCTTGGATTTGGTTTCGATTTGCTTGAGACTGGTGATCATAAGTTGGTTAGACTTGTGTATTATATGAATGGTGCGTTCTGGTATAATGTTCCTCCTGAGGTTGAAATTTATTCGATTAAAACTGGGGTTTGGAGAAGTGTAATGGGGGTTGAGATTAAGCATTGTATAATGGAGTTTTGGTGGTCTCGGGATTTTGTAAATGGAGTTGTACATTGGATTGTGTATGATGTGGTTCCAAATGGTGGTGGAAATCGGAATTTAGTTACGCCTTTTAGTATAGTTGATGAGGTGTTTGGGGAGATTATGTTTTCAAATGCTTTAATTGGTGTAATTTCAACAAATTTATCAATTAAGAAGTTTGAGGAATCACTTGCTGTTGTTAAGTATGTGAGTGAGATAAGTGGTGCTTCATGTGAAGTATGGGTGATGAGGCGGTATGATGTTCTGGAATCTTGGAGTAGATTGTATCGTATAAATTTGGTTATAGCTATAATGAAAGTAGTTGGATTTAGGAACAATGGTGAAGTTTTGTTTTCAACTAGGAGCAATGATCTACTTTCTTATAATCCAAATAATGAACAAAATAGTGGTCTTGGTATTCAAGGGAGCTCTCATCCGTTTTATGTTCAAATGGAATCACTTATTTTGTTCAAAAGGAATAGTGTCGTTTCTGGTGGGTTCTTGGAAGGAATGTGAGGTTAATGGACTTGATGAGTAGCTGGACTACATAATTTATTGATATAATAAAGAAAAATGTGATCAGAAGGTAAAGTATTCTACCAAAAGTTCATGGTTGTTTTAAGGTAGTGGAAGTGAAAGATGTTTTATCAAATTTGGTAGACCTAGTTTACAGCTATTTGATAACTATTATTTACTGAATGTTGAACTTTTGTTTTACATTTATTTCCCTTACATTAGTTGTTATTGTACTCTTGTTGCTTTTTGATGTATTTTCAGTTTAATTGTTGTGATTCCTTATCCTAATCAAGCAATGGGCCTCGTCTTTATCTATAGTTGAAGTGGAGGAAATTTCCATTAGTGTTTCTAGTTTGATTCGTTTCCCTGAAGTAATCATCCATCCATGCCAAGTCATGTTCCACTTGGAATCCTTCTAGTTCTCTACATGTTGCTTATGATGTTTTGTTGTTTTTGTTTTTTTTAGCTCAATATGGTTAGCTCTTTAAAGGTTACTATAGGTGTGTTTGGATTGTTTTTTTTTTTTCAAATAGCTTATACGCTAGAATGGAATACCCAACTTTTGACTTTTACCTTATTTTTATACCTTTTTCAGCCCAAAAGAAGGTGCTTAAAAGCACTATTTGTCTTTCCCAAACAACTCCAAAAACAATAGAGCTTAAAAGCCAAAAGTCAAAAGCCAATCCAAACACCAAAATCTAGCATTTACTAGAAAGACATTACGCCAAATTTAGCTCAACCAAAACTAGTTTTTTTTTTTTTTGCAAGCACAGTACATATGCTTCACTTTCAAACCAAGTTCTAAGCTAGTGCTTGACGTTACAAAGTAATGGACCCTGTACAATAGCAAGAGAGAGAGAGAGAGAGCCATGTACCAAATCAGTGCTGCAAAGGGCCAAAAGTCCTTGGGATCTATACTTCAAAGTATGCATTACTGCGTCCTTGTCTTCAAAACATCTTCTATTTCTCTTATTCTAGATTTTCCAAACAACCCAAGCTTATCTTTTATCTTTTTGATACATTTTGCTCATGTGCAACCCTACTAGTAGCTAAATAGATCCTTAATTGAATGTCACCCACTGATTCCCTAATGTATTTTGAAAAAATAGGTCTCATATTTGTCTTGAAACTGAACAATGAATAAAAAGATTGTTAGTATTTCCTCTTCTTTTCTACCAAAAATCATTCTTCTTCTCTGTAATTTTGATTTAGACAAGCATCATGGATCGAAATCCAGCAAAACCATCTAACTTCATACGGTGCTTCGGTTTTTCATATTTGTAGCCATGGCCACATGGATCCACTTCGAAAGTTGGACCTAAGCATATTATAAGAGGACTTAACTGTATAGGTACCACTCCCCTGTCCTTACCAGATTATAGAGTCCGTAAAATCTAAAAATAATGATGCGTTCACTATCCAAATCTTGCAATTGAAGAATAACTCTTTCTACTTCCCAGTGATCAATCCTAACTAGTTGGAATTGAATGAATACTTTATGTCGATTTGTCTCTTGTTGGAGGAAGTGGAGTTTGCTTATTTTTTTCATTTAAATTATATGCACAATCTCTCCCTAGTCTGATATCTGTTTATTAAAGCTGAAGCATGCAACAGAAACAACTAGTATAAGTTTTAGTGTCATGTCAAAGAACAATAATCAAAGCAAATATTGCTCGAGTTGTTCAAGCTCAAGTTACATGGAAGTTCACGAGACATCTCTGTTTCAATGAAAATTTCATTTGGATAAAATGGAAACAAATATATCCTTTGGTATTCATGAAAAGACAGAATCCTTTTTTTAATGTATAACAAGAAAACTACTGAATTTTTGCAGCATGATTGTTACTGGGGTTGAAATTTTCTCTATAATAACCCTGCATTACTAGCTCCTTTGTCTTGTTTCTAAGCTAAAACTCACTTTTTGTTTCTTCCATACTCTAAAGATGCCTTCAATACAATATTGACGTCTTACAAAGATGAAATTTTAGTGAATTGTCACCTAAACCAACCAAAAAGGAAACATAGATAAAGTTAATCTTGATATACTACCCAGTTGTAGAGCTGTCAATATGGGCTGACCCACCCCATCTGGGCTAATCCATATAGGCTTTGAAATTTGACAGGCCAGGTCGGGCAGGCCCATTTTTTGTGTGAGCCAGAAAATGATTGTCCCAGCCCACAAATACATGGGCTATGGGCTTTGCCGAGCCAGCCCTCTTTTCTTAAAAGTATATTTTTTAAAATAATTTTTTAGATTAAATTATAATTTAAAAATATTATCATAAATATTAGCAAGACAATATTACACGGTGTTAGTGTTATTACGTGTTAATCAAATACACAAATAAAATTATCTTTATAATATTTATTAAGTTTGATTTCAAGTAAAAACATAAATAGATAAATAGAAATATTAACCTAATTGTTTTTCAATTATCATAATAAAACACAAAAAAATATGACAATATTCCATGGGTTATGGCCTATGAAGTGATTCTCTAGCGATTTTAGGGAATTTTTTTATGTAATACATATTTTTTAAACATAATTTGTATTTAAATTGTAATAGTTCAAACTTTAAAAAGATTTTTAGTTTAGACTCTTGTTATTTTTAATACTCTATTTTATTTTTATTTTTTTAATTAATTTTTATTTGGCCCACGTGCTGGCCCTATTCATATTTCTCAAGCCCCACAAAAACAGTATGTTTATTCAGGCCGGGCTAAAAATACCTTTTCTTAAATGGGCTCCAAAAATCGTAACACAACCCTGTCAAATCACGGGTTAGGCCAGGTCGGCCCAACGGGTCTAACCCATATTGACGGCTCTACCTAGCTGCTGCCCGGGGCTATTTTCATCCCCCTCTTGATCATCTCTCTTCTGAGTCTTTCTGCTTTCTCAAATCACCCATTGCTAGCATATATTCTTGCCAGTCTCACAGAATTAGAAGGATTCTCAGGCTCTACTTCAAACAAAGATCTTCTAACAATTTCTGCCTGCTCAACTTCTCCACAAGTTCGACAAGAAGCAAGTAGTGCTCCTCAAGCTTTTGCAGTCATCTTCACTGGCATTTTCCTTATAACATCATATGCCTAATGTGATCTCTTTGCACTACTCAATACATCTATGAAACAAGCTTACTGATCACTGCTTGCTTCAACACCATATCGAACTCTCATACGAGAAAAGTAATTTTGTGCTTCATCAAGTAGTCCAGCATGACTACAAGCTTTCGAAACCTCAAGGGAAGTAATTCCATTAAGCCTTACATTAGCTTTCTCCATTTGCTCAAAAATATTACGTGCGGTTTTTGCCTTCCCTTGAAACATGTAAGCTAAAATCAAACTACTCCAAGCAACCACATCCCTATTTCGCATACTAAGAAATACAAGATATGCTTTGTTAAGACACCCGCAACTCCCAAAAGCCTCGATTAATCCACTTCTCAACTGCTCATCTGGACCAATATTATCATTCCTTATCAAATACTCATGAATTTGTTTGATCAAATTCACATATGTCATACCAAGACAAGCATATCACAAAGTGCAAGAATCGTAATCAAATTTGGCCTCGAACCCATCCTCTCCATCACTTGGTAACACAAAATGGCCTTACTAAACTCATCCTTCATCTCCGCCAACCACACGATTATCGCTTTAATAGTGGAAGAATTAGGCTCCACATCCATCACTCGAATACAATGTGCGTAAACCAAGATCATTGATTTCCAAATGATCATATTTCTCTTAAGAGATTTATCAAATAGTTGGTGTGCAAACTCGACGAATTTGCATTTCTCGTACATGTCAACTAAAGCATAAGCGACAAAGGGGTTAGAAAAAAAGGAGGCTTTGTATGTGTGAGTGTGCATGGTTGCGCCGAGCTGAGAGAAACTCAGCACAGTGCAAGATTTGAGAGCTAGAAGAAACACGAAGTGGTCTAGACTCGAGTGAATGGGAAAAGTTGAGTGGATTTGGTGGAAAAGAGAAAGGGCTTGTTCATGTTGCCCTTGATTGACATGAGATGTTATGAGTTTTATGTGCGAGAGTAAACATAAGAAGTTTGAAGAAAAAGAACCCATTGTTTTTGTAGCTATTGCCGCTTTGTTTTGATTTTATATATTGTAGAGTAGATTTTGATATGCTTAATGTGAATCGAGGATTTATTAAAAATAGTCTCTTTATCCTCACGAGGTAAGAAATATTACGTACACACCATCCTTCAAACCCGTTTTATGAAAATTGAACGGAGTATATTGTTGTTGCAATTATTGGATAGAGTGAGAGCTTTATGTGAGAGAGACATTGTTGAATTAGCTAGTGGGATCCCTAGTCCTCTAGGAAAATTACTCACCATTTAATCGAATGCACCATTTAGTCTTCTTATAGCGTACTAGGGAAACTATCTGTGCTTCGTGCGTCTATATGAAAAATTAACAAATTAATATAGTTCATTAAATTTGTTCTTTAAATTTAGGAAATAATATGTTCTTTAAATTTGTTTTTTCAATATGCAAAATAGAAATTATTTGTCTCTTTTCAAGTACAAACCTTTCTTATGTACATAGAAGGCAAGAAATTTAGGATATATAAGTGGTAAAGTAAATGAAATAAGAGGTCATATTTTGAAACAATAATCTACTATATTAAGTTGATTTTTTTTTTGTTTTAATTTCCTCTATCTTTTGTAGGAGTACTTGATCCTGTATGCGAAAATCGATCTTAAAATTTTTTTTAGAACTTCTATGTAGTGGCTTTATTGTTACAGTTGTTTACTACATTCTTACATTGATAAATGTATTTTAAAATATGAAAATGAACAAACAAGAGTTATGAATATTATTTTAGAGTAAAGTTATTAAGAAGATAGAGAGATATGAGTTACTTACAACTTGAATATATAAATTTATTAGACATGAAATACACTATGCATTATGCAATAATTTTATTTGTAAACATGAATAAATGAATGACGAAAATAAAGGGGCTCAAATAAGAAGAAGAAAAATAATACTAAATGATTTGGCTGCATAGGAGATGTGTCACATTACTATTTTAAAAGGCCGCAATAAAATAATAGATAGACTTAAATTTTCATAGTTATGTAACTAAGACATGAAAAATAACCTACATTATTACATTCACAGAGTAATAAAAAATGAATAAGAAAAACTTATAATACATTTCAAGAAGAAAAAAATAGAGACAAAAACAATTTAATTTGTCTTGTCGATATTTTATGATAATACTTGAATTATAATTTAATTAAAAAAATTATAAAAAAATATACTTTTAAGAAAAGAGGATTGGCCCAGCAAATCCCGTAGCTAACATACTTGTGGGCTGGGCCGATCATTTTCTGGCCCACACAAAAAATGGGCTAGCCCAAACCGACCCGTGAAATTTAAAGCTTATATGGGTTAGCCCGGATGGGGTGGGCCAGCCCATATTGACAACTCTACCATTTTGTATGAATTGATTGGGGGTTGAGTTCATCGGGTTACCAATATTTGCCAAACCTCCCACTCTTCCGAATGAGCAATATTCTGGTAATGGCAGAACTAAAAATCTGAACTTTAACCTCTCCGACTTCCATAACAATGGCGATTACCCTCTCAGCTTTCTTATCTTCAACCCCATTTCTCAAGAAAACCTATAAAATATCCTCTAACTTTCCTTTAAGCGCTTGCCCTCGTAAGGAGAGTCTTGATTTTCCCTTATCTATAGCCAAAATTAAGCATTTCAAACTTCAATTGAAGCACAATTATTCTAGGCTTTTCGGTAGTAATTGTGGATTTAAATTAAGTAGAAAAATTAGGTTTATTGCGAAAGCTGAGAGTAGTGGAGTAGATTGTGGAAACAGTGTTGATAAAGCTGAAATTGATGTTCGTGGAGAGAGCACAATGCCAGATAGATTTAGGAACTTGATGAATAAACCTGTTAGATGGCCTTGGTTCATAGGTACGTTAAAAATGCTATGTTGTATACTCCGCATGTTTCATTTGTTTGTTTGGTTTTGATTTGTTATAAAGTATATAAAATGTATCAAAATGTCTCATGTCACGTGGAAAGTTATAAGTAAAGAGTCGTCAACAAAAGGAAAGAAACATTCTTTTTTAAATAGGCGAGAATGAAAACAAAGACAAAGTAACTAAAACAGATGGAGTATGCTTTTTGCTCAGATTTTTTTTCCCCAAGTAAAAAGAATAGATATAAACGATTCATATAGTTGACCCAAAGTAAGCTAGTTGATTGACTGATAGGCCTGTTAGCACTTAGATGGCCTTGGTTTATAGGTGAAATGCTGTACTTTGTTTTTTCTTTTTTTGGACAAAATTTGCCCCAAATAAAGTAGAACAATAGATATAGATGATTCACATAGTTGACCCCAAGTAAGCATAGTTGATCGATTGATATGCATGTTAGATTGGCTTATAGGTGCATCAAAAGATCTATTGTGTGTTCCTTTTGGGGATAACATTTTTCGCAAATAAAACAAATTGGATACAAATTATTCATATAGTTGACTCTAAGTAGGTGAATTGACATGCCTGTGAAATTAATATTTTGGTAGTCTGATTGTACTATAGCTTTGGTATTGTTGTATACGAATTTGATTGCCCTTAGGTCTCCAGTTTGAGTTTCACACTAAGTTGAATTCTTCCATCTGTCCGAGCATTGGTGGACAGAGTTATTCGGTATGAGTGCTGGTGAAAGGTAGCAGGTACCCTGTGGACTTATCGAGGTATGCTAGCTGACACATATACCACAGTTATAAAAAAAGAATTGAATTGCCCTTACAAAAAGAAAAGAAGTCAGCTTTTGTTTTTCTGTTTTGCTTTCTTTTGGTAATAGTGGTGTTTGGACTAGTTTGCTGGTAACTCGACTAATTCCATGAGGTACCTTATACCTCCCACCAACAAAGTGGATATAAATATATAGTCGACCCCAAGTAGGCTTAGTTTATTGATTTATATGTATGTGAAACTAATCTTTTTACTGTCTGATTGTACTCTAGTATTTTTTTTTACTTAATTTGATGTTTCATGTGTTGTTGTTTGCTAGTGTAGTGATAAGAGAATTCATAATGGGAACAGATAAAAGATATTGAGATGAGGATAGAGATCATTATGTGTGATAGATGAAGTCTAAACGAGGTTACTCTTATTTGAATGAAGCGGGAAAAAATGTGATCTTTATAAAATGAATGTTGTTATTTCCTACTAGCAGTCCAATTGTTTATGATAATAGCTTAATAATGGTAAACTGGGACTACCTATCCTTATGTTTGATTCTGGTTAACTCTCATCTAAAATGGAAATTATAGACATTTCCAGGGGAAGTCTTAATAGCCTAAATCGTGGATTATCTATTAGCCTCTCTTTATTTATATTTAGTAAAGTAGTTGTTATGAGAAAAACACCAGAAGGAGGATTTGAACTTTGCACAATTCCAAAAAACCATACACTAGTTAAAAGTGGTCTCAACAGTCACCCTATAAAGCCATGTGCCTGATACAATCTCATTCATGTCTGCGTTGACAATATTGTTTCCTTGAGGGTTTTTTTTTCACTATTTACACTCCGCTCTAGGTGCCTTAATTACTTTTATTTTTTGTAGTAGTTTTTTTGTGTGTTCGTGTCTTCTAAGGTTCTCCTCTTGTAATGTAATACAAGATAGTTCATTTTCTTCAGCAGGGCTGAGTAAACGGCAAATGTATTTATTCATGCAATCAACACACATAGATAGATTCTGCAGTACAAGTGTATTCTTAAGTTTGAGAACTAGTTTAAATCTTGTGCCATGGGACACGTGAACAATATACTTATAATATCATCTGCACTGAGTACCTATCATTGAGTGGTATATATAATAGGTATGATGAGTAAGCTCCATAGAATCACAATCTCCCCCTCTCATTGTTCTGTTTAAAACACACACATATATTTTATATAATAGACTAATACTCTATTCGACTAGATGAAGAATCTTTCATCAAAGAGGATGCCTCCCAAGCGGTCAACTTTGAGTTGTCGAGTGGCAATTTTTGGTTGGAAACTGAATTCCCAGGAGACGGGGTTCGTTTTCACCGAGCTCGTCGCTTTAGTCTATAGGCTATCTTTCCTATCCGCTTTCTACATGGTCTACTTTTAGACCGGGCCAACCATTAGGTTGTTTAAGTAGGTTTAAGCTAAGGTCATTGCGCTCCAGCCACCTCTTGGCAAAATAGGTATATATAGGCTAATTTGTTAATTTTCTATTCGTGGGAGCTGATTTGGCTGAATGTGCAGTCTAGGCAGAGGGTTATGTAGTTGAGTATAGCTGCTGCTGAGTTGTTGGGTGATATTAATGGTAGTGAAGCTAAATTTTCAAGCATTTATCACTGATCACTTAATCCAATGAATGCCACAATATTTTAACAATTCTTTAAAATTGATGTGAGTTTACTGTTATGTCTTTGTTTGGACCACATGAGAGGTACATAAGCTGCTTGATAGTATTTTTTTTAATACAGGTAGAAAGAAAGCCCAAGATACCAACTAGTTTTGGGGGAGAACTTGCTGGGATCATGTATCTGCTGTTAGAGTATCATGTACTTGTTGATCGTTTGATTTCCTTACGATTTTCATTTAAGTAGTAGCTCACATTCGTGTTCTGCACTTTTCATGTGTAGCTCTCTATTTATGAATGAAGTGTTCCAGCTATAACATAGAGTACTTCATTAACTCTGTAGTTGTTGTCAATATGCAGCTTTGACCTTTATTCTATATGCCTGGAGGACTATCTTGTGGGAACTGGATAATTGGAAAACGGCTGTGGGTGCTGTCTTCCCATTTCTTGGTTACATCTCGAAACTTGCATTGGATGTTGTATACTACTTCATAGGGGATCAGATCACAGCTATAATTAGGTTTATTGAATCAACAATTTACTCCATTCGAGCTTTCTACTCCAGTATAGTTGCATATGCACCAGTACAAGAGCTAACAACAATCATC
>JAJOOR010037183.1:0-11110 GCA_036250505.1 Solanum acaule | reverse complement strand
ATATATATATATATATATTAATAATTAGGTTCATAAGCAAATATTTACTAAGACAACCTACTCATTCCTTCCCAAAAAGGTTGTCTTAGTTACTATTTAAGCGGTCAAAGGATATTTTCTTTTGACCAAATACTTTTAAAATATTTATCTACTGTAACTCAATACTATCTTTTAGTTTCTATAAATTTTACTTGAAAGAAAATTAAAAAATTTATGTCTGAATTCACATCAACCAATAATCGCTCTAACCTTCATTCTGAATCAAGACACTCAGAGGGGATATAATCGAAATGGTACCGTTAAAGTTGGATGGAGATGTAAAAATAATAATTAAGAAGATAAATTAAACAAACCTGATTAGGCCGGAGAAAAATAATGTTTCCCAAAACAATAACATCACCCGAATCGTCAAGCTTCTTAGCAAATTCCATGCCTTGATCATCATCCAAGCATGTTTCCTTACAAATTTCAATAAATTCAGCAAACAAAATCCAACTCTTTTCGATTTTCCTTATCCTCGATTTCAACGTCTCAAGTTGTGTCAATCTTAAAATCTTTCTCGCATCCTCTACGGACTCCGATCGTGGTGGGGCACGTGAAGGCAAGAGTGTTCCATTAATTAATCTCATCCTATCTCTTGTAATAACGTCCATCTCATGTAATTTCTCGCGGAGTTTTTCTCCCGTGGGGATTAGTGACCTTTGGATCTCCGGCGAGGATGCCAATGATTGGTGAAGGAATCGCCGGGGATCCGAGGTTGTAATTTTATCATAACTAAAAGATTTCGCCTCCACCAAGGTTGATGAAGCAATACGACATGTTGTTAGAGATGGAGCACTAAATTTGTATGCACAAAAAATACGTTGGGGTAATGTTTTCTTGAACGCCATTTTTTTTTGTTTTAGTTTTTTTGGGTCATAATACAATAAAAATAAATTAAGAACCTTATTTGATGAGGATAAAGGTTTGTGAACTCTATGTATATATAGGTCTCCCAAATGGTGATAAAGAAAAAACTAATCAAGGGTATTTTAGTCCAATTATACAAGATTATGACTATATAAGGACGTGGACTTGAGTAGATTATTTGTCATGATTAACAGGTGGCAATTAAATAAAGCTTTTAAAATTAAGGATAAAATTGTTGATGTAAGACAGATTTAAGAAAATTATGGTAACGTTTTTGTTAAACAAGATCGTGTCGCCACATATATCCGATGTGGCAGACTTCAGTTAGTTGAATTGTTTCATAAATTTACTTAGCCTTGGAAAATCGATATTGACGCACACAAAGAGGAACCTACTACAAGTTTACAAAGGGTTTCATTCATATGTATTGTTACATAATATTGGTAAATTGCAGTTGTTCATATTTCTTATCGAGCTAACCAAAAATTCAATTTCGACCCGTTCAAATCTTTTTTCAACAGTCCCAAATTATATATGAGCTCTTGTTCCTATTTTGAGTATATTTTAATATATTATTCACTTGAAAGCATGCAGAATTTTGAAGTGTGAATTTCGAAGCTCTTCGACGATAGATTTCAATGGACATCAACTCAAATAACTTTTTAAACAACTCAAAATTTTAGATATGAGCTTCTCGCAATATCTCGATTCTTTGATATTATTCACTTAAAATACTCCAGATTTACAACCGATCAAATTTTAAAATTTGATGAATTGCAAAGTGTTTCATTAGATTTCAAATATGGGTATGAAAGACATTGTGCCGGGAAAAATGAGAAACAACGCATACATACATACATGTACATCTAAAATATAAGGAATATTCAGATTAAGAGGAGAGTCGTGCAATTTACAAGAATGGCCTTAAATCGTGCTTGTCTTGTGTTTTTTACTTTGATGCCTCTGATTATGTGCAAAATTTAAATTAAATTCAATAAGTTTTTTTACTTTTAACATTGAAGAATTTTTATTTTATTTTATTTGTATAAAATGATGAAATATTATATCTTAATATGCATCATTACAAAACCGTGGCAGAGCATGACTGTTGTTAAAATTTAGTACTATTCATTTTTAAAGTCATAAAATAGTAATTAACTTGTCGAACTTAAAATTTTACCAGTAAAAAAATAGGAATTTAAAGATTAACACTCTGTTCGGATCATTGTCATCCATTGTTTCATAATGTATTGTAGTGTATTATACTGTATTGCACGATAGATACAATGTTTGGATAAATTGTATTGTTTATTGTTTGTTCAATAACATTTTTATTGTTTCGTTTGACTGAATCGTACTATATTGTACTTTATAAATTGACTAAAATGTCCTTAATAATTCTAAATATTAATTTATCAATAATTACTAATAAAATAATAATACTATCGTGCATATATTTTTAAGTCGTATGAAAATAACATAAAATTATATCGTCAATTATAATTATATTATCAAACATTATCATCACGTTTGTATCTAGATTGATTTAATTATATTTTTTGAAAAATCATATAAAGAATATGTAGAAAGAGACAAACATATGAAAAAAAGAAGAGGGAAGAACGTGTGCTTAAAAATAGAAGAAAGAGGAAGGACAAACAACCAAACCTAGAAGGAGACAAAGCAAAGTAGTAGTTGTTGGGTAGGAAGTTTGAGTGAGATTAAATAATACAGGGTAAAGGGTAAAATAGTATTATGAAATATTAAGTAAGGACATAATTGAAAATGAAATTAAGTACCAATCGAAACACACCAAATCAGTTGTTCCATAAAATGAGGGTTTCCGTTGTTTACAACAGAATTTAACAATACAATACAATGCATTTTAAGTAACAATCAAAACAACATCGTATATGTATTATAACAATACAATATAATGGGTAACAATGATCCAAATAAAGTGTAAGATAGTACTATTATTATTCACGAGTTTAATTTTTTCTTAAGAGAAAAATATATATTGGTCAACGTCCAACATGTTGTTCTCTTTAGTGTGATCTATCCCAACTAGTAGGTCGAAATAGAGTAGTAATTAATTTCTCTGTTTACTATTTCAAATCAATTGTGACTAAATGAGAATGATGACAATTCTTACTCACAAGTCTACTCAACGATAAAAAGGTGCACATCTTTATTGTTGGCTTAGATGGTAAATTAGAATAAATCTTACTTCAAAATTCAAATTAATTGTAATTAAATGAGAATGATGACTACTCAACCGCAAAAGGTGCACACCTTTCTTATTAGTTTAGATGGCAAATTTGAATAAATTATTAGTGAAATCTTGATAAATGATCGTGTTCTAGAATTAGTAGAATGATATTCAATGGCTAAAGAACCCACCAATTAAACACAATCATAGATAACAAAACTAGGTGATCGATCTACTAGCTAAGAAGATGAGGACGGAATCAAATAGAATTTTTGTGAAATGGAAAACGCCCCCATCTTTTGTTATGACGCCAAAAACAGACAATGAAAAAAATAATTTTGTTAATCTAGATAAGAATCCCTATGTATTAGATGTATCAAATTGTATTATAAGTAGTATTGTTGCTATTAGCCCTATTATTAGTAGATTATGTAAGTATGTAACCATTCGATTTGTATGGAGGCATATTAGATAGGTATAAAACACCTCTTTTAAACGAAAAAATAAAGGGGGGGGGGGGGGGGGATTAATACCCAATGATTTGTTGTAAATTTGTCCGGCATGTCACATTAAATTAATGGAGAACTTGAAAACATCTAGTGTGTTAATCATGGTGAGCAAAATCAGATCAAATCAGATTAACTCTCTCAAAATCAACAATAAAGAATTAATCAAAGTTTAAGAGTATCAACAAGTCCACCTATTATTACTCTCACTGTGATCAATCAAGACACATAAAAGAATATTATTTTTAAATGGCTTAAGTTATATGTGACCCTTTAAAGTTGTTCGCATAATTTATTTAAATGCCTCAACTAGGGCTAGTACAGATTAATGTAACGACCTGTTCCCGTCGTTAAGGAAAAGCCAATGGGGAAAAAATTGGGTCAGAAAACTTTTGAGTAGTGACTTGGAAATTCCTAGCCAAGTCCAGATTTGGACGTAATCTGAGTCAGTGAGTTTTAGGGAAATCTGGTAATGAATGAGAGAATTAATAATGAATTTGATTACATGAGTGGATATCTAAGACGTTAAGGAACCCGTACGACTTTACGAAATTGAATTTGGGCGAGTAGAACTCCCGAAACTCATCTTAGCATGAACGAGTAGTTTTTGAATGTCATGGGTTGAAGGTGTGTTGTGAAATGGGGTTTTGGAACTCAAATTTTGACTCTCTGTTTGCGCGCAAGCCGCTAGGGCGAAAATTATCCCGCCAGGGCGAGGCTGCTGTAGCGGGATGGGGGCTGCCACAGCGAGACAAACGCGAATTAAGTCGGAATTAAACCTCAAAACCTTTTTATTCTGCAAGTTTCGTTCTTGATGGCTAGAAGGCGAACCAGGGCAAGTTCTTGACAGTTGTCCACCTCTTCTAGCACTAAAGGTAAGGTTTTTACCCCTCTAATCTGTTTTTCGATCCGTAGAACTTAGATTCTTGGTTAATTACTATTGGGGGAGTGTTTTTGGACTGAATTGGATGGTGGAAAAAAGCCCTAGCTGCACCTTAGAATTACGGATTTGGTCTTGGGTTATTGGGTTTGTTATAATCCGGATAATTAGATATTTGGTTGTTGATCCTTGCGTATATTAATTGTTTGTAGACCCAGAACAAGTGGAAAGAATCCGAAAAGGGAAGAATCAAGTTTCTTAGGAGAATTCAAGCTTGGTTTCGAGGTAGGTGATGGTTTGATTTCATGTTTTTCGTGATGTATGTTGGTAATTGCTTCATTGTAATGCATGTATGTATGGAAATGAAGTCTTGTTGATCACACCTAATGTAATTGAGTATGAACGAAGGATTGTATGTCATGAATCAACACTTGATTGTATGATTATGAAAATGTACATTATGATTGTGATTGTGACTTGTTAAATGGATCGGGTGTCACATTTCGACACACTAACTGGGATCGAATGTCACGTACCGACATACATATTGGATCGTGTGTCACATTCTGACAAACTAACTTGGATCGGGTGCCACGTTCTAGCACATATGTGGGATTAAGTTTCACGTTCCGGCACACTAACAGTTTAGGTATGGGTTCCATGAGAGGACCACTGAATTGGTTCCATGAGAGAACCATTGATTTGTTATATCTACTTGTTATTGAGAATGTGGAATCATGCATTGTTCCTGAAATGATAATCGATGTGTAATATATTACGTGCATGTATGTGTTTACCTTGTTGTAATTCTGATATATGTTGTGCTTACTCGGATAGCCGCATAATCCTACTAGTACACTGATTGTGTACTGATACTGCACTTGCTCGTTCTTTGTTGAGTACAGGGCATCTTCAGACGGCTACTGATAGACCTCGTTTAGGAGATCAGTGAGTAAGATCGGATTCAAGGGTGAGCCAGTTCTTTCAGGCTGTCATGGGTCCTCTATGTTTTAGTCCACTCTTTTCAGACCCAGACTTTCTATTTAGACTTACTCGTATGTTTAGTTTGGGTTGCACCTACTTATTCGTAGACTTGTTGTAGTTTAGATGTTTTGGTACATTGACTTTCAGGTTCTAGGGGTTGTTCTATCGCATTAGTTTGGTTAGTTATTTATTTAAACTGTTGGAGTTTATGAGAACTCTATATAATTTATGCATTTAAACTTGCTTCCGTATGTTTAAATGCATTGTTTTTGGTTAAGTTGCTAAGTTGGTTAGTAGTAATAGTTCTCCCACCAGAGGGTTAGTGTGGGTGTCAATCATGACGGTCTGGGTCATGACAAAGTTGGTATCAGAGCCCTAGGTTCGTTGATCTCATTATACCAAAACGAATCTAGTAGAGTCTTGCGAAATGGTACAGAGACATCTGTACTTTTCTTCGAGCGGCTATAGGACTTTAGGAAAAACTCATTTCTTTCTACTCATTTCGTGCTATGAGTTGAATCTAATTGGTATCTAGGTGATACAAATTGGTATCTGAACTTCTTCATTCTATTTCATATCTGGTTTGTGATTGAGTTGTAGAAGTTGAAACAATAACAACAGCAATAGAAAATGTTTCCTTGGAATTAGGTTTGTTTCCTTGACTCATTGTGGGCATGTAATGACTAGAGATGAACATGAGGTTTTTATTATGTTCTTAAGGTTGAAACCTTCATTTTTCATGGGTACTAAATCTGAAGATTCTTAGAATTTCCTTGTTGACTGTCCTGAGTTGCATCATAAGATGAATACAGTGGAGAGATTTGGGGTTGAATTTGTGACATATCAATTCAAGGGAGATACCAAATTGTGGTGGTGGTCTCATGTTGAGTGCCAACTAGTAAATGCACTACTCATGACCTGGGAAACATTTTATAACTTATTGTATGGAGAAGTATATACCCTGAAATTTTAGGGATAGGATGAGAGATGAGTTCCTGAATATAGAGCAACATAATGTATTTGTTTCTGCCTTTAGGGCTAAGGTTTGTGTTTTATCCAAATATAGTACTCAACTTTGCTTCCGTCTAGAAGAGTAAATTCGTCGTGTCCTTAAGGGATTAAGGTCAGATTTCCAAATTTAAGCTTATAGATGGTTGCTTAGAAAGAATATTTTCAGGAAGTGGTTTATTTGGTGACGGAGGTAGAAGGGGGTGAGGTCAGAAGACTTTGCCAAAGTGACAACATTCAAGAATTTTTGTAAGGGACGGCTGGATAATAAACACCATTACTTTGAAAAAAGCATTTAGTAGTGTTGTCATAACATGTATGGGTTTCTTAGTAAATGATGAAATTATGTTGCGACGATTGAAGTTAGAATATCTACTGCGATTTCCTAGATTGAGTGTATATCAAAGAGGGTCATGATACGACTGCTACAATAGCATCGATTCTTACTTGGTTAAGTTATTAGATGTGTTAATATTGTGGAGAACTTGGGCATATAAAAAGGAAATCAACGAGGTCATGAAGGTCGGAGAAATGGTAATGCAGGTAAGGGATGAGTGTTGCCTGGCAAGGAGTTGCCTGTCAAAATGACATGGCTCAGTTTTATGCCTTTCTATGCAAGACCGAGGCTGGGCTGTCTGATGCAGTTATCACAGGTGCTATTCTTGTATGTGACCGAATGACTACTGTTTTGTTTGATCCGGGTTCTACTCGTTCATATGTGTCAGTTTAAGTTTGCCTTGGGATTTGATACGGTTTTGAGGTGCTTGATGCTCTCATCCATGTTTCTACCCCAGTTGGAGAGTAAGTCATAGTCACCTACATATATCATGCTTGTCCTGTTTTGTTTATGGGTTTTCAGACTTGGACTGATTTGGTTATTCTGGATATGACTGAATTTGATATAATCTTAGACATGACTTGGTTGTCCCCCTATTATGATGTGCTTAATTGTAATACTAAGTTTGTGACTCTAGAGATCCAGGGTAGAGAAAAGTTAGAGTGGGAAGGGGTGTACAAGCCTAAGCCAGCTAATGTCATATATTCCATTCAGGTTAGGAAACTGGTAGGGCAGGGTGGTTTGGCATACTCATATTCAGGATGTTGAGGTTGAATCTCCCTCTATTGAGTCTATTTATATAGTGTCTGAATTTAAGGAAGTGTTCCGTACTGATTTGCCTGCAATGCCTCCGGATAGGGACATAGATTTCTGCATTGACTTGGAACCTAGCACTTGCCCCATCTCTATTCCTCCCTATCGCATGGCTCTGGTAAAATTGAGAGAGCTTGAGGCTCAAATCCAAGAGCTTTTTGATAAAGGTTTCATCCATCTTAGTGCTTCCGCGTGAGGTTCTTCTGTCTTGTTTGTTAAGAAGAAGGATGGTAATATGAGGACTAGTGATTTTATTTTAAGCCATAAAGGAGTGGATTGATACCATAATGACAAGTTTATGGATAAATAAAGTCCCATTAAGTATACTTGGGTGAAGGAAATTGAAGATCTTAGTAAGAAAGTGCATATAAAATTGGGTTAGTCCTTTGAATTTGACGAGTATACCTGAGTTTGTGTCGATGAAAAGGTTGACTTCATAGTGATAGTCAGGGTTAACTGAGAATAATGGTAATAAGAGTTCGTGATGGATTTTGATGGGATGCAACTATATAATAAGATTGTTGGCTTAGTGAATTTTTGTATAGTAATTACGACTTGCGAGTATCTAAGGTTGTGGTTTTCTAATATTTGGTGAGTAACGTGGTTGTATGAAAAATTTTAAGAGATGGTGGGACACCACTCGAATAGAATTTGAAAGTGCTAGAGTCATAATGAAGAAAAAATAGTGGGATGCAGTACAACCTTTAGAGAGGGGCGAGAGCAAGAATATTTTATTTTATTGCAAAGGCTAAAGATGTATCTTTAGAGGGGTAGATAATTGGGTTCAGAAACGTGTGATTTCATTTGTTTTGTTGTGGCTATGGTAATAGTGTCACGGGTTTATCATATTGGTTAAAAACTATTAGAAAAGACTTGAGAAAGGAGTGTACAGACATTAACTCGAGTGTGATGATAAGTGATTTTGATTTTGAGTTTAGTATTGAGTACAAATGAATTTTTAAATGAAAGATATTGTAAGATCGATGGAGATGCGATCAATGATAAGCGAAGATCCATAAATTCATAAAAATCTTCAAGGTACAAGCTAATACTGATAGATAAGGGGATTGTGTTATACGACTAAATTTACAATTCAGTTTTTTTCATTGTAAGTCTACATTCGTGGTGATATATTTTGTTAAGGTATGAATTGGCAAGGTTAGAAATGATCAATTGTATCAGGTATTGAACATTTGAAAGGACTTCCACCTGGGTTGAGTCGTAAAGTATTATTGTTGATTGTTAAGTACCTAAGAAAGGTTTCCATTTAAAAGTGTTGGTTTAGAGTAAGGTAAATGGTCGGAGTGTTTACGATGGTTGTGAGTATGAGTCGCTAGCTATGTTCACGTGTGTTTTTACTTTTGTGGGTGGATCCCTAGTAGTAGATCAAGTGTACCAATCATGCGGTGTCCTCTTAGTTGAGTGGGATAATTGGGAAGATTTGGTTATTTCATATGACATATTTGGTGTTGTCTTGGAGTTATTAAAGTATTTCAGTGGTTCTACATGTACCACCTTGCTTATGAGAATTTATAGAAGAGCTACCATGCATATTTATGGTTGTTCGACAATCTTAATACTAATCTAGTTGTCGAGGTCATGTATGGATTATGTGTTGTTGAATGTGGGAATCATTGGGTCCAATTCTAATGTTCTTAAGGGTAATCTACAATCACAATTACTAAATCTAGCATTCCGATAGTGTTGTTAGAGGGTTTGTATGCTTGGACATATCCCTCGATGAGTATCTGATGTCTAAAGATTATTTTTTTATAACTTAAGCTCATGGAAATTTGTGTTGTGAGATGGAGATGTTGTTAAGAACTATGATTGTTTGGGTATTATAAATGTGTGTTGGTTGGTTCAGGTTCATTTCTAATTGTAGTGAGTATTGATTTGGAAATTTATCATGCTTATGTGAGAAAGGATCCGTCCTGATGATTGTGTCAAGGTCATTGATAACATGTTGCAGACGTGTGTACGATCAACTTTGGTGGTTATTGGGAATAACTTTTGTTGTTAGTTAAGTTTACATACAACAATAATTATCACTCGAGTATTGAGATGACTTCTTTGAGGCATTGTATGGGAGGATATGTAGGTATTCAATTGGTTGGTTTGAGGCTGGAGATGTGAAACCCTTAGGGGGTTAGTTTGGTGAAAGATGCTCAAGATAAGGTAAGGAGCATCCAAGCTAAGCTTCTAGTCGACAGAAAAAGTATGTAGATCGTAAGGTAAGGGATATGACATTTCAAGCTGGTGAGCGAGTTCTTCTAAAAAGTGTCACCCATGAAAGGGGTGATGAGATGTGGTAAGAAGGGTAAACTTAGTCCTCGATACATTGGACCATTTGAGATCCTTGACTGTGTAGGGCCAGTGGATTATAGGTTGGCCTTACTTCTTAGCTTATCTGGAGTTCATCCAGTGTTTCATGCGTCCATGTTGAAGAAGTATCATGGGGACGGAGATTACATCATAAAATGAGACTCAGTTTTGTTAGACAAAGACCTTCGGTATGAGGAGGAACCGATTGCAATTCTTGATCGTGATGTCCGGAAGCTGAGGAGATTAAATTCGTGAAAGTTCAATGGAAGTATCGTCCGGTTGAGAAAGCTACTTGGAAAACTGAGAAGGACATGCAAGACAAGTATCCTAGTTATTGGACGATTCACATACTACTCTACTCTTACCTCAGCTAAGTTTTTCCTAGTTTATCACTCGGGGACGAGTGATGGATAAATTGGTATCTATTGTAACGACCGGTTCCCGTCGTTACGGAAATATATATATATATATATATATATACAAAAAAATTAATTCTAAAGTAACTAATTTACTAAATTTTTTGGGGGTCGATAATCCCGATAAACAATATTAAATTGTGGTGATTTTCTAACCTCCTTATTAAAAACAACATAAAAAGATTTATATTGTGGGGTTATAATAAAATGCCACAAAATGAATTATTAGTGGGATTTTTAAAAACTCCTACAAGTTAACCGCCAAAAAATGAGCATTTTTTAGTAGTGTCAAAATGTATTGTATTCTATTGTGGTGTGTTGTATTGTATCGTATTGTATTGTTTTAATAAATACAATGTTTTGATAGATTGTATCGTTCTCCATTATCACTTAATGTTACATATTCACAATTTGAATGATAAACCTACAAGTAAAGTACGGTACTGTCACGACCCAAAAATGGATGTGATGGCACTCGTCGTATTCCACCAAGACAAGTCAGCCTAAAACCCAATCATTTCGATAAAGTGCGGAAATAAAGCAAAGTTCAATAACAATTACTATTACGAAAACAAGTCAACTTAATTCAATCCCCAAAACCTGGTTGTCACGTGCACAAGCATCTAATGTAAATACTAGAATTGAAATAAAATACGCAAGTCTCAAATGACGTTGTCTTTCAAGTAAAAACAAAATCATAAACAGGAGTAAGAAGGTTCG
>JAJOOR010037182.1:0-12022 GCA_036250505.1 Solanum acaule | reverse complement strand
AACCAACTTTAACTCATAAAAACTTAACTTCTCAAAAACTCAACTTTTTACCAACTTTTCCTCAAACCAACTTTACAACCACAAAACATGGGACTCGGGACAACTACCGAAAGGGCAAAATAGTCATTTCCACGAAAAATTACCAAAATGACCTTTCGGGTCATTACAGTACATATACTAGATGGCTCATAGTTGCACTAAAAGGGCTAAAATGTTCCAACACTTCAGCTCGTGTGGATGTGCTTAAAATATACATTTTCCTAGACTTTCTGAACACTCGTTACAGCTCAAGAATCTGATCCAAGATGTATCTTCTGTTTGATAGTCCACAAGTATCCAGCTTAATATCAGATACTCTTAAAGGAGCTTGAGTGAGCTGCTTTACATCACTGTCTACTACGCCTATAAACTTTGTCCTGCCAGAGCTGCCCAATTTGTGATTCCTCAACAAAAGACCAGCGTAATATCAGCTTGGTAATATGAAGATCCGGAAATCTACAATGTCTAATTTTATTATTCCTCCTCACAAACAAATTTCGTGCCAGAATTGTTCATATGTTATTCCTTGATCTAAAACTAGCATAGCACATGTAACTCACTATGATGTAAAATACAAAAGAGGATTTTCTCTAATCCATTTTACTCTAACTAAGGGAATAATTCTTTTTTCTTAAAGTATATTAACCAATAATCTTAAAAGGCAAGCCACTGGCAAAATTATCAGCTTACAAGAGAAGGATCAAATACTCCTGATGTCCCACGAAGTTTGCCATTTTTTAATTAAATATGTTCCAAGGAGGTACACTATAGTAGCTTAACGAAGTTTTGTTCCTTCTATAGGTTGAAGATGTACATAAGCTCAGAAAGACTCTTGAGACATATGTTCTTTATTCCCACCAAAACATCTACAATTTCTCTTACGCCAAATACTCCAAAATACGCATATAAAAACTGCTTCCCAAAGCTGCATTCAACTCTTAGCAATGAACTGTCCATTCCAATTCAAACTAAGAGAGCCTTTTACCAAAATTTAAAAATGTATATATTTTTACCATTTTGATATGAGGAGAAATGCAAATTATAGTTCTCGAAAACCACTCTTACAATATAGGACACTGAATCAGAAGAACCCAACATGAAGACATTATCACATGTTTATCATCAATCAACTGCTTTTTTTTTTCCATACCCCTCCCTAGGAGCTCCCACCCTTTTTGCTCCCTTGGACTCGAACTTACAACCTTCGGGTTGGAAGTGAGGATACCATCCGAGAAACTCTCTGTCGTCAATCAACTGCTTAGAAACACTAAAAGATCCTGAAATACTTAAAAGCCACTAACTTTTGAATCCAAACACAATAAACTAGCCAGCACCAAAACCCATATTGAGAACTTCAACACATCTTTCTGAACCATAACATTTTAGATGAATATTCAAGAACAATATAGGCAAGGGAAGGAAACACATTTAATAAGCAAAAATCTTGAAAATCCAAAAAAAGCACCAAATTTCAAACATAACCACACCAAACTACCAAACCCCAGAACCCAAAATGTGAACTTTAAGACATCTTGATCCACAATCAACTATTTAGATGATGATTCAAGAAATTTGCCAAAAGAGAGAAAAGTACCTTGATGAATGCATGAGGGCAAGTTTGAGAGGCCCAGATTGGAGCTCAGCCCATCTATGAGTACATACATTAATGGAGAAATCCAAACCCTCTGAGTAAAATCTTGCTGCTTTTGGTACATCCTTGTGTAGCTGTAGTACCCATCTGAATGATGCTGCCATTTTCACCCAAAACTGAGACAGACCCTCTTCGTTTAGCTGGTCTATCGGATCGGATCGGGTCGGGTCGGAACAAATTGGTCGCCTGGTTCAATTAACACTCACATTTCAAATTATGGACCCGAATTAATGGGAAGGTGTTAGGCACCTAAAAAGTCCATTAAAATTGGTTTAACTTACCGGACTTGAATTAATAACTAGGCTTTGGTAAGTCGTTATCTAAATCACTTCATCAAATTAAAATAAATGTATTTAATAGTATCGTATTATTTTAATTAATGGACAAAAAGCCGAACATTAACAATGTTGGATATAAATATATTAGCTACTAGGGGCATAAATTGCAATCTATATCCACGTTTAATATAGTAGTCCCTTGTTTAAGAGAACGAACTTGTTTACTTTAAATTTGTTAGTCAGGATTGCGTGTTAACATGTATGTGTAATGAATTCATCCAAATTGAAAACCTCTATACAACCTAATATTTAGAATTACATCGAGCAAACACCCTCGCCATAAATAGGGGTATACATGATCGAATTGGTTCAAATTTTTCAAATATCAAATCGTCGAATTCTTTAAATTTATAAATAAAACCAAACTAATAAAATTCAAATTTTTCAACCTTAAATTTTTGAGTTTTCAAATTTGCACCAATTTTTTTTCTCTAAAAATGATAAAGAACATGTGGCCCCAAAAGGCATAACAACACACTATCACAGAACGTATGTCAAGTGAGGTAAAAGGTCTCTAATTCACAACAGATCAATCTTTACCGTGGATATCGAATATTAAAAAATCAAAACAAAGAATCATATTGGTTCGATTCCCCATTTTCTATTCCCCTGCCCCAATTTAAAAAAATAAAAAAAGTATAATTTAATCAAATTAATCTCCATAACCGTTAAGTCACCATCACCATCGCTACCACCATTACAAAACCACTATAGCTATGGTTGCACCACCTTCTAGAAAAGCTCGTCCGGCCTCGACCAAGCCAATCATATTCCTGTCTCCCAATCCGTGGGCCCCACTACCCGCGGCCATTTCCACAACAGCTCGTCCTTTATCCTCATCCTTCTGGCGTTTGTAGCGCCATATGGCGCACAAAATGATCAAAATGGGCATCACAAAAATGCAGAATATGATCGCAAAAATAACTAAGTCCACAGTAAATATGATAACTACTTTAATAAGAGGCTATTTATAGCAAGTCATCGATCAATTACGAAGTTATTTTTTCCTTATTATTCATAGGATTATTTTTAATGTACTCAAGTTGTAATATTTTTTTGGGCTCTTCATATGTAATCCTTAAATCAAAACACTAGCGCTTACTTTGGAACTTTTCATTTCATATATTTTTAGTTACTTTCAACAATAGGAGTATCATGAATTGTTCTAGTGATATTTCTGAGCTTTTATTTGGCCCGGAGGAATATGCTTTTGACTTAACATTATCTAATTAATCTATAAATTTTAGTACATTTCTTTCCATTTCAATTTGCGTGTCACCCGAACAATTAAGCTAGTTTGTGATGGAAGCCTAAATGAAGAAAAAGTAGGGTGTAATCGTTAAAGAGGAAAACAAGTTTCTTAAAAATGAAGAAAATGATTTTCTGCAAATAAATAAATTAGTTCTACAAGTGACATTCCACATTAATTATGTCCTTCACACCCTCCAACATAACTCATCTTCACCCTCACCCTCACCCCCACTTCCCATAATATGTGTTTAGATTACATATTTAGGATATTAGAGATGGAAGACTTATTCTTAGAGATGTGCAAATACTCTAGCACTTGAATTGTGAGATTTATTTTTTAGTTCATGGAGGATAAACATACATGGACCAACCGTAGGTGCTTGTGTAACATATGTAATCGGCAACTCAATATACACATAAAATTACACGTGTTGTCCTTTAACCATCGAACTTATGTCTAATTATGCATAAGTTATTTAGAAACTTAAGTCAACAACCTCCGCATCCACCACAACCACCGCAACCACCTCCGCCATCAGTGCCACCACCGAAACAACAACCCTCCTTAACCGTATCAGCGCTACCAACCACTGTCTCTACCACTGCACCGCCTGCGACAGCAGCTCCTCCGGCACCGGACAAACAAATGACTAACGCAGTTCTAAATCCATCGGTTCCACAACCTATTTCCACATCGCCTACTCTTTTTTCCTCGATCTGCTTGTGTGCGTAGAGGCATAGGCGCACAAAATCATCAAAATTATTATAAGAAAAACGGAGAGTATGCCCACAATCATCGGCATATAATCCATTGTAAATATGCTTGCTTGTCCTTCGACCTTCGGGATGACTCAGTTAGTTTGGAGGGGTGATATTTGAGTCGAGCCTATCATACTACAGGTTATTACACAGTAGGGATTTACCCACAGAAAGTGCTCAGCACAGAGTCAAAGGACAGATATGTTATGGCAGAGTCTATAGCAACAACATGTTATCCTGGAATTCCAAAAAATAAAATGTTTGCTTGACACACAACTATTTTAGGGGCTATTTATAGGATGTCATCGACCAAATACGATATTATTTTTTCCTCTTCATAGACCATAGGATAACTTTGGAATTTTTCATTCAGTGTATCAATGAATTATTCTACTGAATCTGAGCTCATGTTTGGCCTAGTATAGATATACTTGACATAAGATCATCTAATTAAATCTATAATTTAAGTATCTTTCTTTCAAATCCTAAAGAGAGTAACCTTGAATTTTTTGGACAAAAAATATTCTCACATAAATTTATGTCGCAAAAGAGTTGTTCGATATTTTCGTGTTCAAGGCATAAATCATAATTTACAACATACTTATGTGGCACCTAATTTCAGATTTCTAAAGTTAAATAAATCTTTTTTTAAGTGTAATTTTTTAATATAATGTTCAAATATTTTGAATTATCAATTCTTATAACATACTGTACTTTTTACATAATTTTCAAATATGTAAATTGTCTTTCAATTTTTTTTTTAAAGATTTCAAAATTCTACTTTTAAAATTACATTGAATATGTTGTTATTGTAGTACAATAAAGTTGTTAGAAATTGTGTGATGGAAGCGGGGCGTATCACTATATCCTGATGTATATGTTGAGTGGTAATATCCCATTAGTTATGTAGTAAAAAGCATAACAAATTATAATCGTATGGTGAAACTGACATAATGTATATCCCAAAAAGAGAACACAAAATATACATATCCACGCATATACTCAATCATTTCACGTGAATAATCACGTTGTACAATGTCAACTTTAATATATCGTGCAACATATTGCATGGAGATCAATCTTACTTCCCCAAAGAAAAAAAAATCACCAATAAACTCAATTTTACTCCTCCTATCTCCTAAAAGAGCAAAAGAGAATAACAAATCAAGAAAAGAGTGGAAGGCCAATAATGTAGACTGGCCTTATTTGTTTTTCATTAAGATGAAGACGTCTGAATCGTTTTTTTCAAAACTATAAATCAATTCAAATTATCTCCACAACCGCAACAACTGTCACAATCGCCTCCGCCATCAGGCGTTTCCGGCATAAGACGAACGAAATGACCAAAATTAGGAACAGAAAAATACGGGCAAAATAATTATTAAGTCCATAGTAAATATGGTTGACAACTATTTTATAAGCTATTTATAGGAAGCCACTGACCAATTACGATATTATTTTTTTCTCTTCATAGCTCATAGGATTAATCTTTTTTATGTATTCAAGTTGTAATATTTTTTGAATGTTCATATATAATCGTTAAATCATATCACTAGCGCTTACATTGGAACTTTTCAATTTATGTATTTTTAGTTCCCTTGTAATTAGAAGCATCAAGAATTGTTCTACTGAAATCTCTGAGCTCATATTTTGGCCTGATAGATACTTGACATAAGATCATCTAATTAAAACAATAATTTACGTACCTTTCTTTCCAATTCTATTTGCGTGTCAGCCAAAAAATTAATTTACTTGGTGATGTAAGATTAAATGTAGAAAATGTAGGGTGTAATCCGAACGGGTTACTACAACAAATAAAGGATTTTGCGGCAATTGTTTAGTGGCAATAATATAATTGTCACTATATTATATTTAACAACAAATAAATATGATATATTATAAGTTTTCAATTTTAGAATATCTGCCTGCTCTACTCTGATACCATGTTAAAGTGTGTGACAATCTTATCTAAAAGTTTAAGTTATTAGAGAGAGCGTCAAAATATTCTTCACAATACAAAGAATAATTGAAAATAATTTGTGAAAGTTTCTCACAAAGGTCTCCTATACAGAAAAGATGCACACTCAAATTTAATCATGAACAAACACAAGCGTACTTCAAATTCCCTCTGAACTTTAAACAACTCAACGATTGCAAATCACACTTACGTTTTTTAAGAAAGAGAAGAGTAGAAAACTTATAAAAAAATGTAGTTTAAAAATGAGAAGAAATCTCTATATATAGTCAACAAAGTGTATAATATAAACATGCGTTTGTTGTACCTTATCAGAAGAGTCACAACCCTTTAGAAACGTTACAACTCATTAAAAAAGTTACAATCCTTCAAATGTCAAAATGTATCTACTTTTTATTGAGAGTATTATCGTAATGTAACATTTAAATCAGGAAGTTTACGCTTTTAAGATAGTATAGATATAGAAAGATAGATGTAGATTGATATAGATATATATGTAGAAGCAGAGCTAATGAATTAACTTGGCAGTTACATTCAAGGTAGGGCTTTTATATATATGCATACAATATATACCTTCTACTTAGATCATACGTGGCTACTAACACAACACACCTACTAAGCATAAAACTAGGACCAACTTCCACTAACCATACTAGGCACTAAGAATAATGGTATACATGCTAAAGAACAAGTAACTGATTTGACTTAAAAGCCTCATTTATTTTTATTAACATTAAGACGTTTAAAGGTGAAGTTGGTCTTCTAACAAACGACACAGTTGTCATAGTCACAATCACCATCACTGTCAACCACTATCGTTATTATCACCGGTACAAAACCATTGTAGCTATCGCTGCACCACCTTCAAGAGCAGCTCGTCCAGTGTCGGCCAAACCAGCGATATTCCCCTCTCTTAGTCCGCGGGCCCCACTACCCGCGGCAATTTCGACATCGCCTCCTCCTTTATCCTTATTATCCCGATGGCGTCTGTAGCGCCATATGGCGCATGAAATGATCCAAGTAGGCATCACTACAACGCAGAATACGATCGCAAAATTGGTTAAGTCTCCCATAGTACAAAATATGCTTGTCAACTATTTTAGAGGCTATTTATAGACAGTCATCGGCCAATTGCTATATTAGACCAAGTTCATAGCCTATAGGATTAAATTTTTTTATGTACTCAAGTTGTAATTTATATATAATCCTTAAATCAAATCATCAACGCTTACTTTGGAACTTATATTTTAATATATTTTTAGTTCCTTTGAAATTTAGTATCATGAATTTATATATTGATATCTGAGCTCATATTTTGGCCTAGTAGATACTTGACATAAAATCATCTAATTAATCTATAATTTAAGTACCTTTCTTTCCAATTCTAAAGGGTAACCTTGAATTCCAAATTGGATTGATTAGTTTATTCCAAAACTCAATTTCTTATAAGTTTAGTGTACTGCAATAACAATATATTCGATGTAATAATTCACAAAAGGTCTTCAATGCAAATATAGAACAGTAGAAAATCAAAACAAAATATTCATAATTGAGTGATTTTTCAAAATTACAAATCAATTCGTGTTAACCACAACCACCTCCGCAACCACCACAACCACCGCCAACCATTGTACACAACAACATTTGTAGTAGTGCCGGTTCCAGTCGCTGCCACTGCACCACCGGCACCAGTCAAAGCAAGTATTTTCATTTTCCTGTCTCTTAATTCGCGGGATTTTAATTCACGAGCTTTTAATTCGTGGGCCCAGTTATCTATTTCCACATCGACTCCTCCTTTATCCTTATCCTTATCGCGTATGCGACGATATATTTTGTACGAAATAACCGAAATAGGTATCATAAGAACGCCAAATATGATCCCTAAAATGAGTCCGTTCATCGTAAATATGCTTAACAACTATTTTAATTACAGGCTATTTATAAGAAGCCACCGACTGATTACGATATTACTCCCTCCGTCCCATTTTATGTGGCACCATTTCCTTTTTGGTCAGTCCCAAAAAAAAAATGTCACATTTCCTTATATGGTAAGTATTTAAAGGTACAAATCATCTTTTACCCTTGTTGGTCCCACTTAATCTTAAAATAATACTCCAATACATTTATGAGGAGAGAGAAAAATGAGTCTACTTTTTAAAGGGCAATTTAGTAAACATTTCAAATTCTTTATTTATTTCTTAAACTCTGTGCCCGGTCAAATGTTGCCACATAAAATGGGACGGAGGGAGTATTATTTTTCCTCTTCATAGACCATATGATAAATTTTTTATGTGTTAAAGTTGTTCATATTTGGCTCTTCATAATACTTAAAACAAATCACCAAACGCTTACTTTGAAACTTCTCATTTCATTTTTAGTTCCTTTGAATCAAGGGGTATTATGAATTGTTCTATAGTATAATTTAAGTAGCTTCTTTTTTAATTCGATTTGTGTGTCAGCCAAATAATTAATCTAGTTGGTGATGGAAGCCAAAAAATAGAATATGTTATCTCTATTAGGACGTGTTTGGTATGAATGGAAATGTTTTGCACGGAAAATATTTTCTTGGAAAGTAAGTGAGTCCTCTGACTTATTTTCTAGTGTTTGGTAAGTAAGCAAGAAAATATACTATCCCAATTCCCAAGAGCAGTTATCTGTTATATAGTAAAACATTACAGAGGCGGATAGGAATGAGGAGTGGATTTTGGGGTGGCGAGGATGGGATGGTCAAGGAATGAGAGTTAGTATGGTACAATAATAAACTTGGAATGTCACTTATGCAACTTGTTTTCCCTACTTCCATTAGAAAAGTCATTTTTCTCATTTTTAGGGAACTTGTTTTCCTAGTGAAATATTTTCCAAAATTCTTAATCTAACTAGAAAAATTGAAAACATTTTTTGAATAATATTCTCCTCCGTACCAAGCACACCGTTAGTCGTACAATATCCGAGGAAAAAGGAAGACCTAATCTTGATTTAGAGGTACTGTTTGAATTTTCTAAGTCAATAGTTATGGTTGACCTTATTCTTCAACAAAAAAATGGGAGTAATTACATAATCAAAATGATCACGTGCATACAGAGTGAAAGACTAAGTGAATATCACATGAATGACACGCATATGAATTAAAACCTTATTATAAATATTAGTAAATATTAATAACAGCAAGTTTAATTTTACTTGAAAAGTTGTAAGAGTATTCTTTGATGATTGAAACATACTTTTTAACGTCTCGAAAATTTGACCAAACATATCATAGGACACATAAAATGAAAAGAAGACAATAGTGTATATATCTACGTGAACTCAACTATCGCTAAATATTTTTATAATGATACTAACAAAAATCATTACTGCTGTTAAATGTCTTTTTTTGTTATAGTAACTCTTCACAAAGTTGTAAGCACATCTTGATAGGGTCAAATGCGCATATGGGTTATCTAAATCTATTACTTTTGGCGTGTAGTAATTAGTATGATTTTATGTTGACAAATCACAAAAAATGAGATGATAAAAATAGGAATATAAACCTATTACATATAGTACGAGAGCAGAGAAAAGAAAGATTACATATTTTATTTTAAGGTTATTTCATCACCAACTAACTTAATTATTTCGCTGACATACACTAAATCTAATTGGAAAGAAAGGTACGTACGTAGTACTTAAATGTACTTTAATAAACTAAATTTGATTAAGTACATTGATTGATAAATTAATCTCATGTCAAACATTTGCCTTGTCAAATATGAGCTCGAATTCAGGAACTAAAAAAAAAATGAAAAGTAAAATTCCGTGATAGCGCGGGTGATTTGATTTTAGGATTATATATGAGACCCAAAAAATATTACAACTTGAGTACATAAATAATTATTCCTATATATGGGCTATTGAAGAGGAAAAAATAATGTCGTAATAATTGGTCTATTTGTCCAACTATTTTTTAGTTTGTTCAAAAAATAATATATATTTTTTAGTTTTGATAGCTTTTTAATTTCAATATTTCATTGTGATGTGTTTAATTAATATCATAAAATTAAGGGTAGTGAGACATTTGACATATCTTTATTTGAAGATTATAAGATTCAATTTTTTTTAGTTTCTTAAATTAATGTGTCAAATCAACAAATAAATTAGAATGGATCGGAGAAAAAACTACTCTACAAGCACCTACGATTTGTAAGTTTTTGATGATAAATTGATAATAACGATCACTCAATATCATGTTTAAGGTAGGGAGAGGTGAAGTGAACCAGAATTTGAAGACTTTGGGTGTATCAATATTATCTTATATAATTTTAAAATAAAAATAATGATGTAGTGCTCAAGCTGGATGAAATTTAATCCATGTGTCGCACATTATATACATCCTAAAAAAAAGAAGATGTCCTAACACGGTAGGAAAAGAGACAATTAGTGATAATGTTTTTTTCTTTTATATTGTTGCAAAAATATTTAGCGGCAACTGAATTAATATTATTGCATTCAAAATTACCAAATCGTCTACCGGTATTTATATAAACTACAAAACCACGGTTTCTAGTGTGCCCGGTGGGTGTCGCCGTAGATTAACCACGATTTTAGTTTTTGTGGCAACATTTAGGTAGCCACGATTAGTGCAAATTAGCTACGGTCACTTCGTGGGTAAATCTGACTCTGAAAAAAAAAAACTAAAAATAACCTATGTTATTATTACATTTTAAAATATCCATCAAACGTCAACGTTCGGTTACATAAACTAGTATATACAGAGGGTGGAGCTGGGTTAAGAGTTTGGGGTTCTAAATTACATTTTTTTAGGTTAAGAGTTTGGAGGTTCTAAATTTCATTTTTTTTTTTAAAAGAGGGGATTTGAATCCACAACTCTAGCATAAAAAACATTTCCACAGTCCATCTCTTACCACCGGATTGTCCATCAATTTTGTTAAGGATTCACAAGTTATATATATATTTAATTTTTTAGTACAAATACAAGGTCTACAGAAAAGCTACTAGCTAGGTTCGTCCGAACCTACAAATTAAACCCTCACTTCATAACAGTAGGGAAAAAAACTTCATACATATATATGATCTCACTATGGTTCCAAGAGTTTTACAAGTGATCAATCAACACTATGGTGGGTCACAAAAAATTCACAACTACCCTGTCAAGACTGCATATTAATCGCCACAACCACCACAGCCTCCACCATCACCGCCACCACCACAGCAACTGCCACCGTCACAACCACCATCATCGCCACAGCAACAACAACCCTGGTAAGTCCCAGCATCTATTGTCCCAGTTGCTCCTCCACCACCATTGTTATTATCAACCACTGTCGCTGCCGCTGCACCACCAGTGCAACCGTCCAAAACAACCATATTCCTATAAAAATTGACATTATAAAATAAGAGAATCTAGTTTAATTTATTTTTTTATCAAGTCGATGTTGGCATATATTAAAAGATTATGTTCCTACAAATTCTTTAGCAAAAAAAAAAAAAGGCGTATTGTACTTAAATTCCAAATAATTTTTTTAAATATTTACGATTGAATTTGTCTTATTCACCATTTTTAATACAGACCCTTACAAAGTCATCCATATGAAGTTTCGTTTAAGTAGTGTTCGCTTTCAGTATTTCTATTCTACCTTCTATTTTTGTTATATTATTATTTAGATATGTATATCTAATTAAAAAAAATTAATGAATCAATGTCATGTAACACTTCTGGTATTAAAATAAATCGGTGTTCAATATATATAGAAGTTTTGACCAAAATAAGCCATTGTTTAAATCAATTCACCAAAATAGTATGTTTTTAAATTTTTTTACGAAACTAGTATAAACGTAGTCCACAGTAACGTTTTATGCTTTATTTTATTTTAAAAAATTTAATGAGAAAAAGACGGACTGCTAACGGCGTTAAATAATAACACGTAACTGGGAATCACGTTTTAACTCTAATACGTTATTGGGAATAACGTTTTAAGCATATATCTTTTAATCCTATACTAGAATAAAAAA
>JAJOOR010037181.1:0-14420 GCA_036250505.1 Solanum acaule | reverse complement strand
TGTGGGACTTTTGTCATTCTTTAACACCCCACCTCACACCCAGTGCTTAGCATCTGGTGCGTGGGCAATTTTGATTTTGGGGGCCCCAACATCGAGTGAGACGGGCCCTGCTCTGATACCATGTTAAATTAGGTCTTAGGCCTAACTCACACCCCAAAAAGCTAGCTCAAAGGAAGGAGAATTGTCCAAGCCTTATAAGGAGTCCACCCATCTCATTAACCACCGATGTGGAACTTTTGTCATTCTTTAACATGTACCAATTTTGGTTGACTTAATTAGTTTTTTTAGACAGAACAAGTCGATCGGGCAACACGTGTCTAAATATAAAAGTTTGTAGACAGTCATGGTGTGGGGCTCAATGCGTGGGATAGGGTCTGTGCCACAAACCCTAGTGTACGGACTGTCTATTTGCGACAAGTATGTGTCCTTAATTGACATGTCTGGAATATTTCCAATTTTTTTGTGCTTGGAACCTTATACCTACAAAACACTTGAATAATTACCGTTAAAAAGGTGGGTTGCGTGCGTTATATATGTTCTACACTATTACAATCATGAGTTGCCTTCGCTTCATTTAATATTACAGCATGAGAAGTTGGTTTAATAACCTAGTTTGTGGATCAAAAATATCCTCACAATATATAGGTGCACTTCCACAGTGCTTAATCAACTGGTTTGTGGTTAAAAAAAGATCCTCATAATAGGTGTTCTTTCCTAGTCTATTTTTATTATCAAGAGTTCTATTCATTATCATTATTTGGGTTTCTTGACTTTTATTTTGATACTTTTTCTTGAAATAGGTCCCTCATAAACGATTAGGTTTATTTTTAGTATTTTTAGGATTAGTTTAGTTCTTTTTTAGTTATAGAAACTTCAGAAAAATGTAGTCCAACACTAGTTAGGAAGGTACTCTATATAAAGGATTTTTCTAGATTTCATGAAAATTTACTCTTCATAAAACATAAAAAGATAACAAGTACTTAGGTGTAGACTCATATATTTTCTAGCAAAGACTCTAAAAATGAAAATAGCACTAACTAAGGTAAAGATATGAAAGTGTCTAACTGGTAAGTACAATCCCACAATAACAGTCTTTCACCAACTTCATATTTAGCATATACTAGTGTGGTAATCATGTGCATATTCTATTCTAGTAAAACTAACTTCAAGGTTATATGTTTCTCTGTATTCAATTTTACTACCACATACACATTTTCTTTCATAAAAAAATAGATCTTTCCATTACAATTAGCCCCATTTGGATGCATGCCAACCCTTTTTCTATATTATTGAATATGTCTGGCCTATTGGAAAGGTTTCATAAGGTAATTAAATAAAACTAATGATGTTTGTTTAACATTTGGAGCCTGGGAAGAACCAAGGTATCCCCTAGGCGCAACATGGCGTATAGGACCCCGAGAGGCCCCATACAAGCCACTCAGCTTTCATCATACAAGATACTAAAATATAAGAGATTAAAAGACAGTCTCAACATATTAAAGTTTTATAGAGAAAAGTGGAAATCTAAACATCGTCTCAAAGTCATCTAGTACATAAGAGTTTATCGGGGCGTAGCCCGTACATCAAGTTCCCAAAACATAAAGTAAAGACAAAAAGGGAAATAAAGCTCGGTCCTCGGAATATGAGGACTCACCAAACTTCAATCTTCTAAATGAGATCCTAGCCACAGAAGTGCGAATCTGTAAGGTCGGTCCCTACATTTGGGAAATGTAAGCAAGAGGATGCATTAGTAAAATATGTACCAAGTATGATAGTCATGCATAAAACATTTGAAAACATGAGAAAAGGGACATTTTCATAAAGTGCAATGACCAAGCTAAATCATGAATGTAAGTAGAAGATGATAGTCATAAAACATGGTCAATGCAAATAAACATCATCTTAAAGACATGTGACATACTTCTTGAAGTAAGCTTGATTCATTAATGTGGGGGAATTACCTTTAACCGACATGTAAGACCATGTGAGCTACTAACATGGAATCTGGTGTATCTCACATCGAAAAGGTGTGTCCTACTTGCCAATGTAAGACCATGAACTTTCTAGCTTACATGGATCCACTAGCTAATGTCTATCTAGACAATCCCTATGTTGGAACATCGTTTATGGGACTTGGGTAATTGACATTTGTCCACTCGGTGCTAAGCATAACTCTCATGGAATATCTATTATTCTTATTCATCATTTATTTAAGGGACTTGGGTAATCGTCTCTTGTCCTTACATCATGAGACATGGGTAATCGCCTCTTGTCTTTCATTTAGAGGTCATGGGTAATAGCCGCCTACCTCATTCTTAGAATAGCTCCTTATCTTTGATTCATTTTAGGTAAGAAGACCTTTCAACCTTAGAATCCCTTATGTGAGAAAACCTCTCACATTCATGCATGAGGTAGTTATGTGAGCAATCCTTTCACAACAATTAACTACAACAACAACATATATGCTCTTACTCTCAAAGCAATCTACGTCATATCTCATCAATTCCATAAAAACATGCATAATTCCATAATTCACCTTTCTTAATTTAAAACCCACTTTCAATCATCAATATCTAGAAAACATGGGTTAGACATAGGTTCATGGGAATTCATCATACAATTATGTAATTATCTCAATTCATGCTTGATAGATCATAAAACAATCAAATAAATCATTATTTAAAGAACCTCGTGACATGGAGGAAAAACCCTAACTCAATTAGGGATTTCGAACTTTGTAAATTGGAGAATTTGGGAACTCCATGGAGGAAAGGGCTCCGATCCATGGATGAAAACTATCATGCCTCAATGCAAAATGCTTGACTTCAATAGTGGAATTGGAGACTTGACTTGCAAACCCTAGCTTTCTTCGTCAACTTCTAGAGAGAGAAATATTTGAGAGGAATACTTGTTCTTCTTTTAAGAATTTGAGAGAATGATTTCAATTGGGGAAATTTGGGGGGTTAGAACACTTATATAGGGCTTTAGGTGAAGGGTAAAACGACATAGTATTAGTCTAGAATAATTAGGAAAAGACCCAAAAGCCCCTAAGAAAATAACTATCGGACCTCACCAACGGCTGGACTGACGGTTCGTTAGTCAGACCACGGACCATCCTGGTCAACCGTGGTTGATATCAAAGACTCTTAATTATGGCCCCCAACGACGGATGGTACCTACGGCTCGTGGTTCCATCGACGAACAGTGGACCACAGCCGTAGGTCTCACCTCTTGACCTCCAAATCTCTCTAAGTCTGGGACTCACCTACGAAACCTAGATACGACTCATGCATGGAACGACGGACCGTCCTAGTGAACCGTTGAATAATATAGAAAACTTGACATTTTTGAAAACTTGACTGGCCATCTACGGACCATACCTACGGTTTGTGGGTGGCTCCATCAGACTGGCACCAGATTCTTTCAAAAGCTCTAAATTCTACCCATTTCGAATTCGAGGTGTACTTACAATAGCTCCCCCTTGGAATCATTCGTCCTCGAATGAGATTCAAGACATCTTAGGGAAGGTAAAAACCTAATCTAACAGCCCATCATGTATGCAACTTCATAAATGAACATATTCGAGGAGGAAACATTGACTCCAAGCTAAAGCATGTTCAAAACATCATATCATGAAGTCTATATGCAACTCACACTCAAATACACATAAACAGGTAGAAATAAATCAAGAAAACTCATTTTCTTCAAAATTTAAGCTTTTCATTAATCATGCATAATGAGGAAATCATGGGAATATCTAAGTCACATGACACCTAATGAATAAACCATGAGGAGCTAAATACCTCAAGCTTGAGTAGGGATGGAAGGAATAAGATGAGGATAACAGGACATCATATTGGCCTTGGCCTCCCAAGTAGCACCCTCAACTAACTGATTCCTCCAAAGTACTTTCACAGAAGCAACTTCTTTGTTCCTCAATTTCTTAACTTGTCGGTCTAAAATCTCAACCAAAATTTTCTCATAAGAAAGATTCTCCTTAACTTCCAAACCTTCTAAGGGGACTATAGATGTCGGATCTCCAACACATTTTTTCAACAATGATACATGAAAAACTGGGTGTACTAATGCCAATTCATTAGGCAATGCAAGTTTGTAAGCAATCTTGCCAATTCGCTTCAAAATCTGATATTGGCCACCATAACGGGACTAAGCTTCTCTTTCTTCCCAAATCTTATTACACCTTTCATGGGCAAATTTTCAAGTAGACCCAATCATTTACCTCAAACTCAAGATCTCATTTTATCACATCAGCATTGGACTTTTGTCGACTTTGAGTCGTTTTCAACCTTTCTCTAATAAGTCAAGCTTTCTCCATAGCCTATGTACCAACTCGGGACCTATTAGGGAAAATTCATCCACCTCAAACCAACCTATTGGAGATCTACACCTCCTACCATATCGGGCCTCAAATAGAGTCATACCAATACTTGAGTGATAGCTATTGTTGTACGTAAACTCAATCAAAGGCAAGTGATAATCCTAATTACCCTTGAAGTCAATTACACATGCTCTCAACATATATTCCTAAGCTTGGATAGTATACTCCGCTTGCCCATCGATTTGTGGGTGAAAGGTCGTACTAATCTTAACACGAGTACCAAGACCATTTTGGAAAGATTTCTAGAACTGAGAAGTGAATTGGGTACCACGATCGGAGAAAATGGATAAGGGCACTCCATACAACCTCACCATTTCCTTCAGATACAACTTGGCATAGTCCTCCACCGAATAATAAACCTTGACAGGAATGAAATGAGCCGATTTCTTCATCCGATCTATAATAACCCAAATCGAGTCATGTTGTCACCGGATGCAAGGCAACCCAACGTATGAAGTCCATGTTCAAGTCTTCCCACTCCCAAGTAGGAATGCTAATATCTTGGGATAAACCTCCTGGCTTTTGATGCTCAACTTTCACTTGTTGACAATTGGGACACTTAGCCACAAATTCCACAATATCCTTCTTCATCCCATTCCACCAATAGATCTACCGCAAGTCACGGTACATCTTGGTGGCTCCCGGGTGAATGGAATATATAGAATTGTGGGCTTCTAACAAGATTTTTTCTCTCAAGTCATCTACATTAGGAACACACAAATGATCTTGATATGTAAGTACACCATCTCCCCTTTGGGAGAATGCCTCTACAGACTTTTTAAGCACCGCTTCTATCAATTCAACCAAAGTTGGATCAAGACCTTGTTTGGCCTTCACATCAACCACAAAAGATGATTCTGAACCATTGTTAACCACAACACCACCCTTGGTAGAGTTAATTAACTGAACACCCAATTGGGTCAATCTATGAACATCTCAAACTAACTCTTTCTTATTATCTTCAATGTGAGCAACACTACCCATCGATAATCGACTAAGAGAATCCACCACCACATTCGCCTTACTAGGTGATAGAGAACACTCATGTCATAGTATTTCAATAATTCAAGTCATCTCCTTTGGTGAAGATTCAAATCTTTCTAATTAAACACATATTGCAAACTCTTGTGGTCGGTAAAAACATCTACATGAACACCATTTAAGTAATGCCTCCAAATCTTTAAGGCAAAAACAACCACCACTAGTTCAAGGTCATGGGCCGGATAATTCTTTTCATGAATATTAAGTTGCCTTGAAGCATAGGCAATGACTTTCCCATTTTGCATAAGGACACATCCTAACCCAATTCTCGAGGCATCACAATAAATAACAAAACCATTTCCCCTTCCTATAAAGTCAACACCAGAGCGGAAGTAAGTCTATCTTTCAATTCTTGAAAACTCTTTTCACACGCTTCCGACCATATGAACTTAACCTTCTTTTGAGTCAATGTCGTCAATGGAGAAGCAATCAAAGAATTCCCTTCAACAAACCTTCTATAGTAACCGGCTAAACCCAAGAAACTCCTAATATCCGAAGGGGTTAGAGGTCTAGGTCATCTTTTGACCACATCCATCTTCTTAGGAACTACCTCAATGCCTTTACCAGAAACAACATACCTAAGAAAAGCCACAGACCTTAGCCAAAACTCACATTTACTAAACTTTACAAAGAGTCACTGATCCTTGAGGACTTGCAACACAATCCTCAAATGATTGGTATGCTCGTCTTCACTTCTCGAATAGATCAATATGTCATCAATGAACACAATCACAAACATGTCAAGGTATTGTCTAAACACCCTATTCATCAAATCCATAAATGCCGCCGGAGCATTATTCAAACCAAACGACATTACCAAAAACTCATAATGTCCATACCGAGTTTGAAAAGTTGTTTTCTAAATGTCATCTTCTTTCACCCTCAGGTGATGATAACCTGACCGGAGGTCAATCTTGGAAAAATAGTTTGGTCCTTAAAGTTGGTCAAACAAGTCATCTATCCTTGGAAGAGGATACTTATTCTTAATGGTTACTTTGTTCAATTGTCGATAGTCAATACACATACGAAGCGAACCATCTTTCTTTCTAACAAACAAAACTAGAGCACCCCATGGAGAGATACTTGGTCAGACGAAACCTTTATCCAACAAATCTTTTAACTGCTTCTTTAATTCATTAAGTTCTGTTGGGCATACGATAAGGAGGAATAGAGATAGGTTGCGTATTTGGGAGAAGGTCAATATCGAAGTCTATCTTCCTTTCAGGAGGAATACCAGGTAAATCATCTGGAAGCACTTCCGGAAACTCATTTACAACGGGGACCGACTCAAGAGTAGGGGTCTCAGAATCTATATCCCCCACCCTAACTAAATGATAAATGCAACCCTTAGAAATCATCTTTCTAGCTTTAAGACAATAAATAAATTGACCCGTCGATGACTATCTCCCTCATTCTTAGCAACTGAGGGACAATCCCTTATCTTGTGATCCATCTTATCACAACCAAAGCAAGCATTGGAATCCGTGAGACATTTATCCTCATGTTTCTTTCCACACTTAGCATAAGTAGGCAATGAAGATCCACTACCATTTCCTCCTTGAGGCTTAGGGTTAGACACCCTATCTTTGTTGAACTTAGAAGGAGCATTGGAGGAACCTTGGCCGGAAAACCTTTGTCGTAACATAGAACGACCATGCCTATCGGACCTTGAATGTGAGAAGTTACCATTACCGGTCTTAGCCCTCTTTGCCTCTCTAGACCTTTTCTTAAGTTTCTCATCTTTGATTTGTTGAGCAAGAACCATGAGACGATAAATGTCCATATCATTGACAAGCATAGCAGTACGACATTCCTTAACCACCATCTCAGATACACCCGAAATGAACTTACTCATCCTTTCCCTAGGATCGACAATCATAGTAGAAGCATATCGAGACAATTGTGTGAAATTCAAAGCATATTCCTTCGCACTCATATTTCATTGACGAAGGTTGATGAACTCAAGAACCTTTACCTCCCTCATCTCAAGGGGAAACAACCTATCAAGGAACGCAACTTTAAACTTTTACCAATCAAGAGGACCAGCATCTTTCGCTCTCCCTTCTTTCCATTGGTTGAACCTTATTTGAGCAACACCTTTAAGTTGATAAGCGGCCAATTCTTCCTGTTCCACCGGCGTCACTCCCATGATCATCAACACCTTGTAAACCTCATCAATGAACTCTTGAGGATCTTTCTCAACCTTAGAACCATGAAACTCCGGAGGATTCATTCTAGTCAAATCCCTCACTCTAGATGCCGTTGTACCCATATTTGGGTTCATGGGACCGCAACTTCCCTATTGACTTGGGCCATCATGGATTGAGCCAATACTTGAAAAGCAGCCCTAAACTCCGCATTAGTCACTTGCTTAGCCAAAGGGTCGGCCAAAATTGGAGGTCGTTGAGGAGGAGCTTTTGATTCCACATTCTCTCCCGCATTTCTTTTAGCATATGCTCTTCGAGTATCCATATCATGTAGAGCATCGGGTAAGGATTAGGAGAGAGACCTTATAGAGTTAAACTCTATTGCACGACTTTAGAGTAGTGAAAAAAGTGGAGTTTCCTAAACATCTTATAGCCTCTCATTCATAACTGTTGCACGCTTCACAATCATGAACAAGACTCTACTCGATGTGGCTTATGAGACTTCCTAAGACATTTCTAAACTCTGTGCTCTGATAACCAAGTTTGTCACAACCTAAGGTTGCTCCTAGGCACAACATGGCGTATAGGACCCCGAGAGGCCCCATATACAAGCCACTTAGCTTTCATCATACAAGATACTAAAATATAAAATATTAAAAAACAGTCTCAACAAATAAAAGTTTTATAGAGAAAAACATTGTCTCAAAGCCATCTAGTACATAAGAATTTATCAGGGCGTAGCCCGTACATCAAGTTCCCAAAACATAAAGTAAAGACAAAAAGGGAAATCAATCTCAGTCCTTGAAATATGAGGACTCACCAAACTTCAATATTCTAAATGAGATCCTAGCCATGGAAGTGCAAATTTGTAAGGTCGGTCCCTATATTTGGGAAAATGTAGGCAAGAGTATACGTTAGTACAAATTATGTACCAAGTATGATAGCCATGCATAAAACATTTGAAAACATGAGAAAATGGACATTTTAATAAAGTGCAATGACCAAGCTAAATCATGAATGTAAGTAGAAGATAATAGTCATAAAACATGGTGAATGCAAATAAACTTCATCTTAAAGACTTGTGACATACTTCTTGAAGTAACCTTGATTCATTAATGTGGGAGAATTACCTTTAACCGACATGTAGTACCATGTGAGCTACTAATATGGAATCCGGTGTCTCCCACACTGAAAAGAAGTGTCCTACTTGCCAAGGTAAGACCATGAACTTTCAAGCTTATGTAGACAATCCTATGTTAGCACATAGTTTATGGGACATGGGTAATCGCCACTTGTCCACTCGGTGCTAAGCATAAATCCCATAAAATATCTATTATTTTTATTCATCTTTTCTTTAAGGGACTTAGGTAATCGCCTCTTGTCCTTACATCATAAGACATGGGTAATCGCCTCTTGTCTTTTATTTATAGGTCATGGGTAATCGCCGTTTGCCTCATTCTTAGAATAGCTCCTTATCTTTGATTCATTTTAGGTGAGAAGACCTTTCAACCTTAGAACCCCTTATGTAAGAAAACCTCACATTTATGCATGAGGTAGTTATGTGAGCAATTCTTTCACAACAATTAACCACAACAACAACATATATGCTTTTAATCTCAAAGTAATCTACATCATATCTCATCAATTCCATAAGAATATTCATAATTCATCTTTCATAGTTCAAAACTCACTTTCAATCATCAATTTCTAGAAAACATAAGTTAGACACGGGTTCATGGGAATTCATCCTAAAATCATGTAATTATCTCAATTCATGCTTGATAGATCATAAAACAATCAAATAAATCAATATTTAAAGGAACCCATGACATGGAGGAAAAACCCTAACTCAATTAGGGATTTCTAACTTTGTAAATTGGAGAATTTGGGAACTCCATGGAGGAAAGGGCTCCATGGATGAAAACTATCATACCTCAATGCCAAAATCTTGACTTCAATGGTGGAATTGGAGACTTGACTTGCAAACCCTAGCTTTCTTCTTTAACTACTAGAGAGAAATATTTGAGAGGGAGATTTGTTCTTCTTTTAAGAATTTGAGAGAATGATTTCAATTGGAGGAAATTTGGGGGGTTAAAACACTTATATAGGGCTTTAGGTGAAGGGTAAAATGACAGTATTAGTCTAGAATAATTAGGAAAAGACCCAAAAACTCCTAAAAAAATAACTGCGGACCTCACAAATGGCTGGATCGACGGTCCATTGGTTAGACCACGAACTGTCACGGTCAACCGTGGTTGATATCAGAGACTCTTAATTATGGCCCCCAACGACGGATGGTACCTACGGCTCGTGGGTCCATCGACGGACCGTGGACTACGACCGTAGGTCTCACCTACGAAACCCACTTACGACTCGTGCATGGGACGATAGACTGTCCTGGTACACCATTGAAAAATACAGAAAACTTGACATTTTTGAAACATGACTGGTGATCCACGGACCAGACCTACATCCGTGTGTCGGACCATGGTCTGTGGGTGGCTTCTTGGACTGGCACAAAATTCTTTTAAAAGCTACAAATTATTTCCATTCAGAATATGAGGTGTTACAAAAAGGCTTGTTGTATCTTAATAGATCTAATATTCCAGATAAAGGTTTTAATCATTGTTTAATATTATTTTATTAATTACCCTCTTTGGAAAAACATTGGTGGATTTTTATACTTTGGTGATGCGCTGCTTCTTCGCCCTTTTTCCCCTTTATTCATTGATCTTGGAGAAATATTTACATGTTTTTCAACTTGCTATAAGTTCTAATGTTGTGATTCTTCATATTAGCTATCTCCTTCTGATTTTCTTTCTTCAATAAGTGGGTATTCGGTGGTCCCTTTTCAATAATGGTATGAGAGACAATGTTCGTAATGATGTCATATAATTGACCTTTTTTTAACCATAACTACAATTTTAGTACTTTCTTATTAACTATAGTAATTTGTAAATCCTTCTTTTTATTTGTCTTCCTTACCTTTATAATAGTTGAAACATTTTGTTCTATCCTTATCATCATACCATAGTTCATTGTCCACTTATATTTATTATTTTTCCTTGTTTCTTCCTTCAGTATCATATTCTACTTGTACTCTATAAATCAATATGAACTGTTAATCCACACTTGTAATGTTCCCTTATTAGTCTCATCAACAATTGTAATATTGTTTTCATCTCAAAAATTGATAATTCTTCTTGAATATTTTTCCTGAGCACTAAAATACCCTTTTCTTGACGCTTTCTTGTTCCCTTTCACCATCATAATCTTAAGATCTTGGAGGATAAGTGTTTATCTTTCTATTTATTTCGTCTTTGATCTCTTGGCTACAATTTCTTCCTAATTTTTTACACCGCTTGCTATATTTCTTTGCATTAAACCTTCTTCCTCTTCTTTACAAGTTTCACTATCTGTTTTTGGTTTAATATCACTAATATTTCCCTCTTCAGTATCTAAAAAAATTTCTTCTTCTACTCGCTCACCTTAGGGCATTGTGTCTGGTTGCATGGAAGAAGTCTCTCCTTATTAGTTTTCAAAAGCCTTTGATATCTAATTAGTATTTTGCCTTTCTTTATATGTTTTTCTTCATTGTTAACTGCTAATACTGGTTTATCATAGTCAATCCCCTTTTGCTTTTCAGTAGTTTCCTCTAATCTTTTGATCCTATATTTTATCTTTTTCTTTTTTTTATAAAGCCTCAAATTGGTTGTTAGTATCTATCACCATTTTTTTCTCATTACTTTTTTTTATTGACCTCTTTGTTGTTTACTCCTTTGGCATTTTTGACATTGTTCCAATTGTTTGGATTACCCACCACTCTACCACCTACCAAAACTCATGGAAGAAAAACATATTGAATCCTTACTTTCTCAATCCCTATTGTCCAAGTACTCTCGTCTAAAATATTTAGCTTGACTTGCATGAGAAAATTAGAAATAATAAAATCCACATGTACCTTCACCCCTCGCACAACAAGTTGAATTTTTCTAACCATATCATATTTAGTTAAAAGGTTTCCCAATAGCCGAGAACAATGAGAAGAGAGCTACCTTTGTAAAAAATAAAACAAATTGATATTAAATTTGGTAAAGAAATCCATGCAAGTGTCTTGGTAGTTTCTTCATCAATCTTGAACTTGAAATCATAAATACGAAACCTTGTCTATCAAATATGACCATTTATCCTTTGATTTCAGATAATGCAAAATCATTGACATGATCTTAGTAAGATCCTCCTTAATTGCACACCTACTCAACACATGCCTATTGTAGAAAAAATCATTTTACAATCACATTTTGTTCCATATTGAAGAGAAATGATCCTCCGTAATTCCTCAAGAGATGGCCACCATAAGAAATTTTTTCTATGATGGCATAGTTCAATTTCTCAATCACATCCATTTGTAACACCTCTACCTTCATCAACCTTATTATTAGCTCACAATTAATAAGGGTTACTTATTTGATGAGATAGATGATTCACTACACATCTATTTGACACTATCGTATGAATCCTATTTTGTTTTGTAGGATCGTTGGCTTGCGAAGTTTGGATATCCTATTGTTCTCAATGATTGTTAGGGTTAGCAATGGTTTGAGAGTGATAAACACATATTTTTCTGGGTGATAAAGGGTTATAGATTGCTCAGTCGAGGTCAAAATGAACTGACCAACCATTGAAAGAGGTTGTCCAATGTCCGAAGTGATTATGACAAAGGTTCAAATGTAAGTAGGCCTAGGATTTTGCATGAGCAAGAAAATAGCATTTCATGGTATTTCCTAAGAAGAAATTTTACTTTAGTAAAAAGTTTGCCATCACTAAAAAATTAAGTGTTATCTTCTCTTCTCCAATTCAGAAGACTAATCCTCAAGTAGACTGAGAGAATAGAGAATTTGTGAGAAATAGTGAGGGATAAAAGGATATTTATAATGTAAAAATGGATTAAAATGTATTTTATGAAACTTCAGGATAAAAATAAAAATTTAAAGGATTAGCAGAGTTTGGGGGTGGGGGGGTGGGGGTGGGGGCACTAGCCGTTGACCAACGGTCCCCAACATCTAGTTTTATTTAAAAAGAAAAAATTTAAAAAAATCCCAGGACTAATCAGTTTAAGCGGGTCGGAGTTGGACCAAACCGTACAGGGACAGTCAGATGGTCTGCGGTCCCGTGTCATTCGGTCCCGAATATCCCTTATCCTCCCCATTGCATGGGTACCCTGGGACTGGGTTACCCCGTAGGGCCGGACCGTCCCACCCTTAGTATTTCTTAAGAAGAAATTTTACTTTTGTGAAAAGTTCGCCTATTCCTTTTCACTGATTTCAAAAGGACGGGAAGGGGAGCAGACCATGTAAACCTTTTTCATCACTAAAAACTAAGTGTTAGCTTCTCTTCTCCAATTCGAAAGACTATTCTTTTGAGTAGAAAATTTAAACCACAAAAGGAAAGAAAGAAAAAAAAAAAGACAAGAGGGAGAAATGTTTTTTTCACTGTGTGGACCCCAGTTGTTTGTAACAGCTACCTTATAATTGTCAAAGTTGGTAAGATATCTTTGTTTTCCTTATGGTTCCGTTAGCTTGAGTTTTACAGCAGACAAAGCAAAAAGAAAAAAGCAGAAAGTCATAACTCTCTTTGTATAACATAATAATAATAATAATAACATGCAAAATCCAACTCAGAATTGCCACTTTTGACCCTCTTTCACTCCATTCTCATGAACCCACCTCTTTTCCACTAGTAGACTTTTTTCTTCTTCTACTATGGCTTCTGTTTCTGACATTAAACAAGTACTTGAATTCTTGAAGAATAATGGCTTCTCAGAATCTGAATCAGCTCTTATGGAAGATATTATGGATAAATCTGAATTGGCTTCTTTGGATTATGAAACATTCGTATTCCCTGTCATTCCTCCACTTCCTCCTCTTAACCTCATTTCTAATAAGAACTCTGTTTCTTCTTCTGACGAAGAATTTGTTAGCTTGCCTTCTTCTGCTACCGATTTCTGCTCTTCTGGTAACACTTTACCCAATTTAGAGTTTATTACTACAATTGATGTATTTATTCCTTTTTTCTACTAGTTATTGCTCTTGCCTAAGGATTTTAAGATTTTGCTGCTACTCAATTCAACAACTGATCATATTGTGTTGTGCTTCCCTTTTGTTTTTGTTTGTTGTGCATATTTTTTTTCTTTTTTTTTAGGTTTATTGTGTTGTCTCTGGTGCAGAATTTACAAATCCATATGGAATTCATACTACGGCTGCTCCCACTTCTCAATCATCATCTGATAGATTATCTCAATTTGGTACTGCAAGAGATTATCATGATTTTGATATGCAAAATGACCTCTTCTGGTATCGGGAGAAAGATGAAGATTTTCCCATGCCACCTTACTTTGGGAACTCAGATGGTATGGGGGATCCTAGTGAGGACAAGTTTGTTATGTCCGAGAGACACAGTGCCGCCAATTGGGAGTGTAAATCACCTATAGATGAAGGGTTGAAAGATTATTATCATTTGGATAAACAAAAGCATCTTGAAGGGAAAGGTCAATTTAGCTGTTCATCCCCACTTTGTGCTTGCTGCAAGGGGCCAAAAGGGATTTATGGTGAAGACATCGATATCAACTTAATGGGGACTAACTATTTTCAGAATGAACCAACTGGAGAGACGAAAACTAACTATTTCATTGAAACAAGTTGCAATACTGACTGGGTTGGAGATATCAAAGGTACTCGTGACCTTCAACCTAAGGCTATTGAGAAAGATTACCACTCATATGTGCATAGAGACTATGAACCAAAAGATGATAGACTGGAAGCTTTGGAAGGCAA
>JAJOOR010037180.1:0-21872 GCA_036250505.1 Solanum acaule | reverse complement strand
CCCCCCCCCCCCCCCCCCCCCCCCCCCCCCCCCCCCCCCCCCCCCCCCCCACCAATTATGCACTATAACTTTGTAATGTAATAACTTCTTTTTCCTAATTTGTTTCCTATATTTAACTCATTTTTTGCAACACACTTCGGAAAATAATATTGATTTTTCTGTCTAAGTCACAAATTTTAGAAGAAGAATATGTTTTCTCTTGAAATTGATTAAGTGCACTCCTTATATAACTAAAAAATTTGTTGTCATTTTTCTTTTTTTAATACATATTGCCCAAAGTTCATTCACTATATATATTTTGCTTTCAGATATCGCATGTCTAAGTTTATTATAAAGTAGATTAATGTGAAAAAATATTCAAAAATTGAGTACAAACAAAATTATGGTGTCAAATCAAAAATTAAATTAAATTCATGACACGTGCAGTAGTTATATAAACATAGAAAGAACATATATTTTAATGATAGAAAATACATATATCATGTATCAACATATTTAAATCTCATTTAAATTAAACTTATTATTACCAAATATATATATATATATATAAAAGGTGACGTATGTGTGGAACAAACAAATAAAAATTAGATATAATTAATATATAAGTGATGCACGTACAAAATACGTGCATTAGTCACTTTAAATATAAGAGGAATACTTTTTAATAATAGGGAAACATATACAGTAGAACGACATCTTTAAAACTCATTTAAACAAAATATACAAAATATATCAAAAAAAAAGAAGAAAACATGACAAGTGATGCACGTGTCAAATTCGTATCTTCTTTTCATTGGTACAGTTAACAACAATGTCATTTGTACTTGAATGTCACGCCCCGAGCCTACACCCTGGGGGCAACGGGCACTCGAGAACCATTACTGGCTCCAAGCGAACCCTTGGCCTGACTTAACTCTTACCGGGAGACTTACTCATACATAAGATGAACTCAAAAGCACAACTTTACTCAATTTCTCAAAGAAACACTAGGAATATTTTAGAAATAAAACATTCAACTAGCCAAAGAGGCAACTCAAGTCTCAACATAAACAACTGAAAATTAAAAGACCCATGCACTATTGTCTATCTATATATGAAGCCTCTAATACTATGAGGGATGTCGGGACAAGCCCCCGATCATCCTAACAAACTGAAATAACTGAATATAAATAAGGGATCCTCCGGAAGCAAGGAGGCTCACCAAACAACTTTGGAACTCAACTGAATCAACGAAGCGTTAGCTGTTGATCCTGGTAATCTGTATCTACATCATAAAAGATGCAGGACAAATGACGTTAGTACATGGAATGCACGAGCAAGCGAGGGGAAATCTAAAACATTACATAAGCTTGAACTGGAACTGAAGAAACAACTTACCTAGTCTCAACTCAACTCATTTCAATATAAAAGCAATAACAATAATGCGATATAAAGAAAAGCTTTTAAAACAGTAGATAACAACTTAATGTATTGAAAAATACAACACAATTCAATTTGTATGTAAAAATACAAAATAAACTTTGTTTTGGAGATTCTCGAACCTACAACCATCACTGTGAGCTATGTGATGATACATCGTCTCGCCCACGTTGCCAGAACTGTATTATACCTTGTCGGGCTATAGAACTCCTCAAATAAGTGGATCCACTAGTCTATGCTAAATAAACAATAAAGAATGATCTAAAAAGTATGACCCTTTCTACCCACGTTGGCTACATGGTTTATGGGGGCTGTGAGTTGTTAGAACTCTCCCCCATATCGGTGCTCAATAATACTCCCAAAATATAACTTAGCTCATTATGTTTTAGAGAAAACATTTCCTTATCCTCAACTTTGAGATTATTACTCAAAAGGTTTCCTAAGAAGAGATAGTACTCAAAACTGCTCATGAACTCTATTGGGAATCGGTGTTTCCTCTTTTCTTAAATGTAAAAACATTTGTCTTAGGAATACTTAGTTCCCATATATCATTTTAAAAAAATGAGCTCAACTCTATTCATTCTCAAACGCAAATGCTCATGTCTTAAAACTAGTTTAGAAATTTGTAAAAACACTTTTTAAAATGACTAGAAGAACTCTAAAGACTTGACTCTTAGCTCTACCTTGAATTTGAATTATGAATTCGAGGTGATGATTCATGTTATGAACGATTTCCATATGTTTGAAATTAGTTTAGAGTAGTTAGAATGAAAGGGAGTAACGATATCCTTTGAAAGAATTCAGACGGGCTAAGTGATGGAGAACTGTGGGGGCAAGTGACCCTGGCGCTCTTAGTGGGGCAGGGCGCCAGCCCTTAAACTACAGAACAGTAGTTGGGGTGCACTTACTGGCGTAGGGCGCCAGTCCCCAAACTACAGAATGATATCACTATAAAGTACAACTAAGGGTGGAAGCATTTAACACCAAACTCAAACATTCAACATGAAAATTAACACATCATTTCAACTTAAAAAGTACTAAAAAAAAAAATTAGTACCTTCACTGGGAATCTTTCCGGGCTCAAAGGGATGTGGATATCTCTTCTTCGTATCCTCCTCTGTAACACCCCGTATCTGAAAGCAGACCAGATTTCACAATTTCAGAAGTTGCAAGTGCAACCTACGGTCACCACCTACGGATCGTGGTCTGACCCACGGCCCGTGCTATGGGTCCTTGATTCACCACTGCAATCCCTCCCCAAACCCAGCTCAGAAAATCGGCTAAGTGTGGACCTACTGACAGACCCACGGTCCGTAAGCCAGACCACAGTCCGTGGTCTATGTTGGTGGATCGAGGCCCACTATTATATAGCCTCTGACGCCAATGACGGCCGACCAGCGCAAACCATCATTCGATCCATGGTCCGTAGGTCTGATCGTTGGTGAAGGTCAACAGCCAGTCAAGGTGGCATTGCTAATTGGATCAACTTCAAATGGTCATCACTCCCAGCACAAAAGGAATTATGTGTCCCATGACATATTATATGATAGATAATTGAATTCTCTTTCCAACACCACCGAGTTTGCTAAAATATGACCCCTGAGTAAAACGTTATGCTCGTTTTAGTGAGCCCTGTCTGGGAGAGTTGACCTACCACCCCAATCTACGGACCGTAGGTTGGCCTACAGTCCATAGGCCTCGTTCGTCGGTCACTCCGACAACAGTTAAGTCAGGGGTCTTTTGGTCTTTTCCTATTTTGTTGGACCCCTAAGCTACGTTGTTTACATCCTAAATTATGATGTTTTAGTCAGTTTAAGCCTAGAAACATAACTAGAACTTACCTAAGTCAAATCATTAATCAAAACCTAGAAAATTAGAAGCAAAAGAGGAGAAAAAATGGACCAGCCCTAGCTCCAAGAACGTAACAAGTTTTCTTCAGTTCCAGCCCAGAAATTAAAGGATTTCTCTGTGAAATTCGTCACCAAGTATGTGGGATTTCACTAGTGTGTTCCTTTCACCCATTAGGTCTCTAGTTTTCAGTCAGTTTCTTGATTCCCGTATTATAACTAGACCTAGGGTTTCTTGAATGTTAGAATTGTTGGGTTCTTAGCTGTTAGAATGATCCAAATCAGATGAGTACGTTAATATTCAGTTTATTGCATGAAATCCAGAACCCTAGCTATGTATTTCTTTAGTTCTTGAATTGCACATGCTAGGTAAAATATTTCAGTTATACATGCCTCAGTTATTAATGTATCAATATCAGTTTAATAGTTGCATTCTCAGTTGGCATGTTCAGTTTGAGCTATCCAGTAACTTATAGAAAGTCAGTCATAATGTGTTAATTACTTAACCCATTGGGAGTAGCATAATACTGAGTTGGACTAGGGTTCAGCATAGTACTCAGGTTAACCTTAGCACAACATTTCATCCACAGACGGATGGTCAGGCAGAGCGTACCATTCTGACCTTAGAGAACATGTTGAGAGCTTGTGTGATCGATTTCGAGGGTAGTTAGGATGATCACCTTTCTCTTTTTGAATTCACTTACAACAATAGTTACCATTCCAACATTTAGTTGGCCTCTTATGAGGCATTGTATAAGCGTAGATGTAGATCTCCTGTTGGTTGATTTGAAGTAGGTGAAGCATCCTTGATAGGGCCAGATTCAGTTCATGAAGCTATGGAGAAAGTGCAACTCATTAGAGATAGACTTAAAACAGCCTAGAGTCACCAGAATTCTTATACAAATGTAAGGAGAAGGGAACTAGAGTTCCAAGTTGATGATTGGGTTTTTCTGAAAGTGTCTCCTACGAAAGGAGTGATGATATTTCAAAAAAAAGGGAAGCTCGTTCCTAGATATGTAGGCCCTTACAAGATCTTAAAAAGCATTGATAGAGTGGCGTATGAGTTAGAGTTGCCATCTGAACTACCAGCAGTGCATCCAGTTTTTCACATTTCGGTGTAGAATAAGTGTGTGGGTGATCCAGCATCTATTGTACCTTTAGAAAGTGTGACTGTGAAGGATAGTCTCACTTATGAAGAGGTACCAGTTGAAATCCTTGATCGTCAGGTTCGAAGGTTGAGAAACAAATAAGTCACTTCAATCAAGGTTTTGTAGAGGAGTCAGTCTGTAGAGAGAGCTACTTGGGAAGCAGAAGCAGCCATGAAGGCCAAGTATCCTCACCTCTTTCCTTCTAATTCCATTCCAGCTTGAGATAATAGTTCCTCTTCAGTTTTCCAGCCATTCATGCACAAATTCAATCATAGTATCATGTTATTTCAGTTAGTATTTGCATTTTCAGCGTATTTGCATGTTCTTGGAACTTTGTTCAGTCAGAAATAAGTTTCCAGTGTTTAGTGGTAGGGTTTGCAACTCTCTTCCTCCATATCAGCTAATTTAGTCTTCATTCGAGGATGAATGGTCCCAATGGGGAGATAATGTAACACCCCGTATCTGTAAGCAAACCCAGATTTCAGATTTTCAGAAGTTGAAGGTGCAACCTACGGTCGCCACCAACGACTGTGGTCTTACCCATGGCCCATGTTATGGGTCTGTGGTTCACCACTGCAACCTCTCCCCAAACCCAGCTTAGAAAATTGGATAAGTCTCGACCCTCGGACAGACCCTCGGTCAGACCTACGGTTTGTAGGCCAGACCACGGTCCATGGATTGAGGCCCCCTTTTATCCAGTCTTTGACGAAAATGACGGTCGACCAGCACAGACCATCGTTCGATCCACGGTCCGTAGGTCTGATCGTTGTTGAAGGCTAACGGCCAGTCAGGGGGGAATTGCTGATTGGGTCAACTTCAAATGGTGATCACTCCCAGAACAAATGTAATTTTATGTCCTACAATCTATTATATGATATATAATTGAATCATCTTTCCAATTCCACCGAGTTTGCTAAAATCCAACCTCCGAGTAAAAAGTTATGCTCATTTTAGTGAAGCCCTGTCGGGCAAACTTGACCTACGACCCCAATCTACGGACCGTAGGTTGACCTAGGGCCAGTAGGTCCCGTCCGTCGGTCACTCCGACAGTAGATAAGTCAGGGGTCTTTTGGTCTTTTCCAATTTCGTTGGACCCCTAAGCTATGACGATTAGACCCTAAATTATGAGGTTTTAGTCAGTTTAAGCCTAGAAATATAACTAGAACTTACCTAAGTCAAATCATTAATCAAAACCTAGAAAATTAGAAGCAAGAGAGGAGAAAATGTGGACCAGCCCTAGCTCCAAGAACACATCAGGTTTTCTTCAGTTTCAGCCCAGAAATTAAAGGATTTTTCTGTGAAATTTGTCACCAGGTATGTGGGATTTCACTAGTGGGTTCCTTTCACCCATTAGGTCTCTAGTTTTCGGTCAGTTTCTTGAATGTTAGAATTGTTGGGTTCTTAGCTGTTAGAATGATCCAAATCAAATAAGTACGTTAATATTCAGTTTATTGCATGAAATCCAGAACCCGAGCTATGTATTTCTTTAGTTCTTGAATTGCACATGCTAGGTAAAATAATTCAGTTATACATGCCTCAGTTATTAATGCATCAATATCATTTTAATGGTTGCTTTCTCAGTTTGCGTGTTCAGTTTGAGCTATCCAGTAACTTACAGAAAGTCAGTCATAATGTGTTGATTTCTTAATCCATTGGGAGTAGCATAATACTGAGTTGGACTAGGGTTCAGCGTACCTAAATAATCCAGAACTACTAGCCACGCAGGTTGTAAGTCCCCTCCGTGGGCATCATTTTAGTAATCACACCAGCATGCCTCTTTACCTCTGGCGAGGTATAATGGGTCCTATTGATATGACATATACATCGAACTCCACTTTTGACTCATGTGGTTTTATTATCGGTTATTAGTAGCTCCCCCAGTTCAGTCAGACTCCATTCCATTGACCATGTTTCAGTATTCAGTCTCAGCAAGTTATAACTTGGTCATTACATTCAGATTAGTCATGTTCAGTATATTTCACCATCTATATCAAGATTAGATTATTTCATTGCTTAATTGCTTTGTTCAGTTATATGTTATTTTACTTTTTCTCTATCTTGCATACTCAGTAACTTTAAAGTACTGACGCATGCGTGCGCTACATCTTCTCGTGATGTAGGTTCAGATTCTCAGCATCCAGACCACGCTTAGATCACTTCCCGATCGTCAGTTCAGCAGCATGAATGGTGAGTATTCATTCTTCGAGGACCAGTGACATGCAATCTTTTCATTATTTGAGACTTTTAGTTTCAGTTTTGCTAGACTTAGCTGGGGTATGTCCCAGCATTTCTAGTCAGTTAGAGGCTATTTCAGACATAGTTAGATTCAACTTAGTATTTGAGTTTGATGTTTCTTTTGTATTAAACTCTCAAATTCCATATTCAGTTTTAGTATATGGGTATTTCCCCATCATTTTAGACTTATTTATGATTAGCTTCCGTATCAATTATTATTATTCTTAGTATGCGCATGTCATGCCAACAGTGTTAGCTTGGGGTCACTTGTGATCCTAGGTCCCGTGTCCGTGTCTCGAGGGTAGCTCGGGGCGTGACAAACTTGGTATCAGAGCACTAGGTTTAAGTGTCCTAGGATGTCTGAAAAGTCGTACCAAGTAGAGTCCTTTTCATTGGTGTGAAGTGCACCACATCTAATGAGAGGGAGGCTACGAGGTGTTTTAGGAAAACTTCATTTTCTTGTTACTCTAATCGTGCATAACGTATGATCTAATTCTATTCTAACTCGACGTTCTACGTTTCAGTGATCATGTCTCCCCGTAGAGCTAACGCCAGAAATGCGAATGCCAGGAATGCAGACGCAGCTCCTCCAGTCCCTGATCAAGAATTCTCAAATGCAGAGTTCAGGAACGCCATTCAGATGTTGGCTCAGAGTGTGGCCATTCAAAATAATTAGCGGGATCCAGTTCTGGTAAATGCCAATGTTGGGTCAGCTGTAGCCAGGGTGCGAAACTTTGTTAGGATGAATCTGCCAGAGTTCTTAGGATCGCAAGTTAGAGAAGATCCTGAAAACGTCATTGATGGGTTTAAGAAGATCTTTGAAGTGATGTAGGTAAATGAGAATGATCGGGTTAAGTTAGCATCTTACCAACTTAACGATGTAGCTCATATCTGGTATACTCAGTGGAAGGAGAACAGGGGTACAAATGCAGCTCCTCTCACTTGGGATTGCTTTAGTGAGACCTTCTTGGACAGGTTTTTCCCAAGAGAGCTAAGGGAGGCGAAAGATCAGGAATTTATGAACTTGTGGCAAGGTAACATGACAGTCCAAGAGCATGGGCTCAAGTTAACCCAACTCTCCAGGTATGCTCCTCACATGGTTGCTGATTCCAGGGCTCAGATGAATAAGTTTCTATATGGAGTGTCAGACTTGATGAAAACAGAGTGTAGAAATGTCATGTTACTTGAAAATATGAACATATCTAGGATAATGACTCATGCTCAGCAGGTTGAGGGTGATAAGCTTAGGGAACATGCTAAGGAGATCAAGAAAGCTAGTACAAGCAACTATGACTATTTTCAGTAGAAATCAGGTGGTGGAAATTGCTCGCAGTATCACTAAAAGTCTTCGACTCCAGCACCTTCATTAGCCAGTGTCCCATCCTCCAAGTTCCGAAATAATCAGAAGGGTGGAGCATTAGGCTCTAAGTCACAAGGTAGTATTTTAGGCACCAAAACCTACCCAACTTCCCTTAAGTGTGGTAAGAACCATCCGGGCGAGTGTCTTGCAAGAAAAGAAGGATGCTTTGGGTATGGTCAGTCTGGTCACAAGTTGAAGGATTGTCCTTCTAAACAGGGTTAGGGAGGCAATGCTAATCGAGCCTAGTCTACAACTTCAGCAGCACCAGCAGGTTTCCCAACTCAGCGGGGTAACTCTTCTGGTACAGGCGACGGACAGCACCAAAATAGGCTCTATTCTCTTCAAGCTCGCCAGGATTAGGAAGATTCTTCTGATGTAGTCACTAGTACGTTACGAGTCTTTGATCTCGATGTTTATGCTTTGTTAGATCAAGGGGCTACTCTTTCTTTAGCAATTTCTTTCATTGTAGTCCAATTTAGTATTAGTCCAGAAACTTTCTCAGAACTTTTCTATGTCTTTACTCCAGTTGGTGATCCAGTTATAGCTAAACGGGTATACAAAAATTGCCCTGTCACAGTCTCTCAGAAAGTCACCTCAGCAGATCTTGTAGAGTAAGAAATAGTAGACTTCGATATCATTCCCGGCATGGATTGATTACATTCCTGTTATGCCTCAGTTGATTGTAGATATAGGATTGCTCATTTCCAGTTTCCACACGAGCTAATCCTAGAATTTAAGGGTAGTAGCTTAGTGGCTATGGGTTGATTCATTTCTTACCTTAAGGCCAGAAAGATGATCTCTAAGGGTTATCTCTATCATCTAGTTCTGGTTAAGGATTCAAACTCTGAAACCCCAACTCTTAAGTCAGTTCCTGTAGTCAATGAGTTCCCAGAAATATTTCTAGAAGATCTTCCTGGAGTTGCTCTTGAAAGGGAAATTGACTTTGGAATTGATCTCATTCCAGATACCCAGCCTATCTCTATTCCTCCTTACAGAATGGCTCCAGCTGAGCTTAAGAAATTGAAAGAGCAATTGAAAAACCTTCTAGATAAGGGCTTCATCAGACCTAGTATTTCGCCATGGGGTGCACCAGTGTTGTTTGTAAAGAAGAACGATGGTTCTCTCAGAATGTGCATTGACTATAGGCAGTTGAACAAGGCCACAATCAAGAATAAGTATCCCATCCCCAGGATTGATGACTTGTTTGACCAACTTCAGGGTGCTAGTCATTTCTCAAAGATAGACCTCAGATCGGGTTATCATCAACTTAAAGTCAGAGATACTGACATTCCAAAGACAACCTTCAGGACTCGATATGGTCATTATGAATTTGTAGTCATGTCATTTGGACTAACCCATGCTCCTGTAGCTTTCATGGATTTGATGAACAGAGTGTTCAAGAAGTACTTAGACTTGTTTGTTATCGTCTTTATTGATGATATCTTCATTTAGTCTAGGAATGAGGAAAAACACGTGAGTCATTTGAGAGTTGTTCTGCAAACTCTCAAATATCTCCAGTTATTTGCAAAATTTAACAAGTACGAGTTTTGGTTACAATCAGTTGATTTCCTTGGGCATATTGTGTATAGTGAAGGAATTCAAGTAGATTCCTAGAAGATAGAAGCAGTGAAACAATGACCCATACCTACCTCTGCTATAGATATTAGAAGTTTCTTTGGTCTAGCGGGCTATTACAAACGATTTGTGGAAGGATTTTCATCCATAGCCTCACCATTGACTAGAATGACTCAGAAGATGGTCATGTTTTAGTGGTCAGATGATTGTGAGAAAAGCTTTGCAGAATTGAAAACTAGATTGACTATAGCTCATGTTTTGACTCTACCAGAGAATTTAGACGGTTATGTCTTTTAGTGTGATGCATCCAGAGTCGGCCTAGGTTGTGTGTTGATGCAGCGAGGTAAGGTTATAGATTATGCTTCCAGACAGCTTAAGGTGCATGAGAAGAATTATCAGACTCATGGCCTCGAGCTTGCAGCGCTGGTGTTTGCACTTAAGATTTTGAGGCACTACTTGTATGGTGTTCATGTAGATGTGTTCACAGACCATAAGGGCCTTCAGCATGTGTTCACCCAGAAAGAGTTGAATCTTCACCAGAGAAGATGGCTTGAGTTCCTCAAGGATTATGACACGAGTGTGCATTACCATCCTGGTAAGTCAAATGTAGTAGCAGATGCCCTTAGCACACTATCTATGGGTAGTAAAGCACATGTTAAGGAAGAAGGAAATGATCTAGCAAGGGATGTTCACAGACTTGCTCGCCTAGGAGTTCGTCTTATGAGCATATCAGATGGTGGTGTAACATGTCAGAATCTTCTTTGGTAGTGGAAGTCAAGGAAAAGCAAGACAATGATCCAATATTCCTAGAGCTAAAGGGTGCAATCCATCAACAGAGAGTGGAGGTATTCTCCCAATAGGGAGATGGTGTGCTTCGCTATAAGGGTCGATTATGTGTTTCTAATGTGGGCGAGTTGAGATAACATATTCTTGCAGAAGCCCATAACTCCAAATATTCTATTCATCCAGGTGCCACTAAGATGTACCACAATCTGTGGGAAGTCTATTGGTGGATTGGTATGAAAAGAGATATAACAGACTTTGTGGCTAAGTGGCCCAATTGCCAGGAAGTCAAGGTAGAACATCAGAAACCAGGAGGTATGACTCAAGAGATTGACATTCCTACTTGGAAGTGGGAATTGATCAACATAGACTTCATCATAGGTTTACCTCGTACTTGCAAACATCATGACTCTATTTGGGTTATTGTTGATAGATTTACTAAGTCTTCTCGCTTTTTGGCGGTCAAGACTACAAATTTGGCGGAGGACTACGCCAAGCTTTACATTTGTGAGATTATGAGGTTTCATGGGATTCTTTTGTCTATCATCTCAGATAGAGGTCCTCAGTTTACCTCTCATTGCTGGAAGTCGTTTCAGAAAGGTCTTGGTACTCAGGTTAACCTTAGCACAACATTTCATCCACAGACGGATGGTCAGGCAGAGCGTACCATTCAGACTTTAGAGGACATGTTGAGAGCTTGTGATCTATTTCAAGGGTAGTTGGGATTATCACCTCTCTCTTATTGAGTTCACTTACAACAATAGTTACCATTCCAGCCTTTAGATGGCCCCTTATGAGGCATTGTATAAGTGTAGATGTAGATCTCATGTTGGTTGGTTTGAAGTAGGTGAAGCAGCCTTGATAGGACCAGATTCAGTTCATGAAGCTATGGAGAAAGTGCAACTCATTAGAGATAGACTTAAAATAGCCCAGAGTCGCCAGAATTCTTATACAGATGTAAGGAGAAGGGAACTAGAGTTCCAAGTTGATGATTGGGTTTTTCTGAAAGTGTCTCCTACGAAAGGGGTGATGATATTGGGAAAAAAAAGGAAGCTCAGTCCTAGATATGTAGGCCCTTACAAGATCTTGAAAAGGATTGGTAGAGTGGCGTATGAGTTAGAGTTGCCAACTGAAATAGCAGCAGTGCATCCAGTTTTTCACATTTCGTTGTTGAAAACGTGTGTGGGTGATCCAGCATCTATTGTACCTTAAGAAAGTGTGATTGTGAAGGATAGTCTCACTTATGAAGAGGTACTAGTTGAAATCCTTGATCGTCAGGTTCGAAGGTTGAGAAACAAATAAGTCACTTCAATCAAGGTTTTGTGGAGGAGTCAGTCCGTAGAGGGAGCTACTTGGGAAGCAGAAGCAGCCATGAAGGCCAAGTATCCTCACCTCTTTCCTTCTGATTCCATTCCAGCTTGAGGTAATAGTTCCTCTTCAGTTTTCCAGTCATTCATGCGCAAATTCAGTCTTAGTATCATGTTCCTTCAGTTTGTACTGCCTTTTCAGCATATTTGCATGTTCTTGGAACTTAGTTCAGTCATAAATAAGTTTCCAGTGTTTAGTGGTAGGGTTTGCAACTCTCTCCCTCCATATCAGCTAATTTAGTCTTCATTTGAGGATGAATGGTCCCAAGGGGGAGATAATGTAACACCCCGTATCTAAAAGCAGACCAGATTTTAGATTTTTAGAAGTTGCAGGTGCAATCTACGGTCGCCACCAACGGACTGTGGTCTGACCCACGGCCCGTGTTGTGGGTCTTTGGTTCACCACTGCAATCCCTCCCCAAACCCAGCTCAGAAAATTGGATAAGTCTCGACCCACGGACAGACCCACGGTTCGATCTACGGTCCGTTGGCCAAACCACAGTCCATGGTCGACCAGCACAGACCATCGTTCGATCCACGGTCCGTAGGTCTAATCGTTGGTGAAGGCTAACAGTCAGTCAGGGGGGAATTGCTGTTTGGGTCAACTTTAAATGGTGATCACACCCAGAACAAAAGTAATTATGTGTCCTATGACATATGATATGATCGATAATTGAATCCTCTTTCCAATGACACCGAGTTTGCTAAAATCCAACCTCTGAGTAAAAGGTTATGCTCGTTTTAGTGAATCCCTGTCAGGCAAACTTGACCTACGACCCCAATCTATGGACCGTAGGTTGACCTAGGGCCCGTAAGTACCGTCCATCGGTGACTTCGACAACAGTTAAGTAAGGGGTCTTTTGGTCTTTCCCAATTTCGTTGGACCCCTAAGCTACGTCGTTTAGACCCTAAATTATGAGGTTTTAGATACATAACTAGAACTTACCGAAGTCAAATCATTAATCAAAACCTAGAAAATTAGAAGCAAGAGAGAAGAAAAAGTCGACCAGACCAAGCTCCAAAAACGCACAATTTTTCTTCAGTTCCAGCCTAGAAATCAAAGAATTTCTCCGTGAAATTCGTCACCAAGTATGTGGGATTTCACTAGTGAGTTCCTTTCACCCATTAGGTCCCTAGTTTTCAGTTAGTTTCTTGATTCCCGTATTATGACTAGACCTAGGGTTTCTTGAATGTTAGAATTGTTGGGTTCTTAGCTATTAGAATGATCCAAATCAGATTAGTACGTTAATATTCAGTTTATTGCATGAATTTCATAACCCTAGCTATGTATTTCTTTAGTTCTTGAATTGCACATGCTAGGTCAGATATTTCAGTTATTCAGTTATACATGTCTCAGATATTAATGCATCAATATCAGTTTTATGGTTGCATTCTCAGTTTGCATGTTCAGTTTGAGCTATCCAGTAACTTACAGAAATTCAGTCATAATGTATTAATTAGTTAATCCATTGGGAGTAGCATAATACTGAGTTGGACTAGGGTTCAACTTACCCAAATAGTCCCAGAACTACTAGCCACGTAGGTTGTAAGTCCCCTCCGTGGGCATCATTTTAGTGATCACTCCAGCATGCCTCTATACCTATGGCAAGGTATATTGGGTCCTCTCGATGGGGCGTATACATCAGACTCCACATTTAGCTCATGTGGTTTTATTATCAGTTATTAGTAGCTCCCACAGTTCAGTCAGACTCCATTGCATTGACCATGTTTCAGTATTTAGTCTCAGCATATTATAACTTGGTCATAACATTCAGATTAGTCATGTTCAGTATTTCAGCATCTATATCATGTTCAGATTATTTCATTGCTTTATTACTTTGTTCAGTTATATGTTATTTCAGCTTTACTCTATCATGCATGCTCAGTACCTTTCAAGTACTGACGCATATGTGCGCTACATCTTCTCATAATGTAGGTTTAGGTTCTCAGCATCAAGATCACACTTACATCACTTCCCGATCATCAATTCAGTAGCATCAATGGTGATTCCTCCTTCTTCGAGGACCAGTGACTTGTTATGTTTTCATTATTTCAGTCTTTTAGTTTCATTATTTGGGATGGAAAAAGTGGTTTTGCAAAATTGGAGTTAAAAAAATGGCATTGAATCAACCTTTTCCTTAACAACAATGGCATAGATGAGCCAAACTTTTAACGGATGACATAAATGAACCTTTTCAGAAAGTTCGATGGCATAGTTGAGCCTTTTCCCTTATTTAAATAGAGAAAATAGGTCTTGTTGACAATACAAACCTGTGTGACCCAAGTCCCGATCATTAATTCAGCTGCATTGCTCATAATAAGAGCATCCGGCAACTTACTGATTTGATCAACTCTTCTCATTTTGCTTCTTTGTTTCTTTGGAAATGGAGGTCATAAACCATGCTTTTGGGGGCTAGGGTTTTAATTGTATCTCTATTATTAGTGTTCGTCTATATACACTCTATTCACAAATAGCTTCTTCTTTTAAGTTTTAGAAACCAGTCAACTTAATTAATTGCTTTTAGTTACTGGATTTTACATTCTCTAATGACTTGTTACATTTTAACATCTAGAAATAGTAATTATTTTTTCATATGAATTCAAGCACACAAATATTCGGATATATAAAAACAATGATGACTATATATACAAGGAAAAACATTTCATTAGAGTTATGCTATGAATCTCCCTTTTCTATATTTCTTTTGGTTACCGTAATTGATGACAATTTGCTTGTAAGTTACTTCATCAATCAATCCAAACATGAACAACATTCGAGGATAAGGTACAAGGTTTGTTTGAAATGTCTATTTAGTCACATTTCTCCTGATTAAAAGAAAAAAAGGATTGTAAACTAGTATTGCTTGTTAGAAGTCTCGAAAATAAACCTCAAAGCACCGTCAAGATTGCATATCAATAGTTGCCTTCTCGTAAGTCAGGAACATCAAATAACTCCAATAAGAACTCCTAAACTATTTTGAACTTATCCCACTGAATAAATCAGTTATTCAACACAACATTTCAGCACTGCTCTAATGCCTTAAACCCCTTAACGACATGTCCGTGATAAAAATCCATCCCCTGGTTCTTCATTGATCCTTCACTTACCAGTTATTTTCTGTGACTTTTTAAAAAAAAAATATGTGTTACTTATTTGGATGAAATAAATGGAGTATTTTAGTGTGTGATTATCAAGCAGTGTATTCTATGGTACAAATAAAAAATCTATTGGAGGGCTCTTTCAATTCAGACATGAATGAAAAAAAGATCTATTGGTGTCATTATTTGCATTCCAAGGTTGTCCCATGGGAGAGTAGTTATTACCATAGTTGTTGCGGTGATACTGATTGTGGCCACCTCGACCCCTGTACGATTTACCATGGCCTCTTAGAGAGTTGTTATTTATCTCACAGGGTTTTGTTTATATATCACCATGAACCGAACACTGAGAAATATTAGCCACAGGTGTCTCGCCTACAGTAAGGAATATCTAGGGAGGACATGGACGAGCCATGAAAAACTCATGGTTCAGCAATAGACTATGAAGGTTGGAGTATGAAACTAGTTCAGGTCGCGCAGATAGTGTAGTACCAACCGTTGGGAAAGACAAGCACTAACAAAGGTGCATAACAGAGTGGTAGCGGAAGAATACCCAAGTCTAAACTTTCCGTTCTATTTTTGGATAAAGAGGAGACAATCAAATTGAATCACAAACACTGTTTTTGGTAGCAAGTATATCAACAAAACAAATATGACAAGACAAAGTTAAATCAACCATACGAGACACCAAAATTTACGTGAATAACCTCTTTGGAGTGAAGAGTAGAAACCACGGGACCAAAGCTCCACAAGAATTAACAAGAGTTACTATACGTTCTCCAAAATGACCACCAAAGAAGTGCCAAACAACGAGCAACAATAACTACACGATAGCACAAAAATCACCAAAATGCAGCTACTGTTCATGAGATGAAATCTGGAGCTACAGGACTCCACCTCTGTCAGTTCCCAATCAAAGATTAAGTTGAAAGGAATAATCTATCCAAAATTCAGCTCAATCAGACTAAAAGCAATCTATCCAAAACTTTGAAGTTGGTTGCTTGGGCTGAAAAGTAAGTGGGAACAAAGAGAACAAAGAAAATGTAGCTAGACTATTTATACTAATGAAGTTTAGTATAAATATACTTCGACTCCAATACCTCAAATCAATTTTGCAAATTCTCTACATTGCTCCATAATCCATATCATGTTCAACAAACCCAGAACAGAAGCTTTATTGAAACAAAAGGAAAAATAGAAACTATTTCCCACGACATGTTACACTAATTTTTGAAACCCCTCATCATTCATCATTATCTTAGCCATGTAAATCCCGCCTGAAGTATATATATTTCAGGCGAAACAAAAAAAGAAATCTAATCAGACATTCTTATATGACTTAAAAGTAAACAAATGAAGCACAAAATGATATGTGTATCGCCTGATCTTTCTCTCTTTACTTCTCTCAACGGCTTTCTAACGTTTATATCTCAGACTGCGAGTCTCTCGCACACTCCATTGGGAGGGGTGCTTCCGGCATATCCTGACTGTGATAACACTCTGCAACCAAGGGTGAAGCAACTCCAACATGGAATTGAAGAAAAAGCCTCTTATGCCTCTACTATTACGAATCCCTCTTCATCAAAATCAAACTGTACCAGACATGAGAAGGAAAAGATCATCTCAGAACAATCTACTCATAACAGTATACCAACTGTAATCTTCAAAGCTAAAGATTACTACAGCATTATGGAAGAAGACTGCAAGTATACCTTGGTAGGGAAATTTTTGAAATACATGCCACAAATTGATCAGATTAGGTCAAAATTCAAAGAAAAGGTGACTGTGAAAGGGTCTGCGAAGATTGGAGTCTTCGACAACTATAATATGTTCATTGACCTGATCAAAGAGGCTGTCTTTAGCATGAGCACCGAAAACTTGCTAAACCAGATGGTTTTAATTATATGTTCTATCAGACATGCTAGAAATTATCAAAAATGATGCAAGTGTTTTTGTTATTAACTTCTTCAAACGTAAAAAAGTCACCAAATTCTATACCCACACTTGTTTAGCTTTGATTCCCTAAGTTGATTCTCTTTCTAAGTTTAGTGAGCTTAGACCAATTAGTCTTAGTAGTTTTACTAATAAAATTATTTCTAAAATTCCTTCTAAAAGATTGAACCCTTTGCTTCATAAAATTATCTTTGATAATCAAAGTGGTTTTGTTACTGGTAGACTTATCACTGAAAGTACAACAACTTTCTTAGTAGAAAATTTCAGCAACTGCTATAAAAAGTACAACTTTTCAGTAATTACTATGAAAAATTCAGTAATTTTCATACTTGTTGTACTGAATTTCAGCAGTTACTTTAAAAATTCAGTAATTTCAGCAGTAACTTTAAAAGAAAGCAAAAAATAGGTCAAATCCTCTCCTTCAACTAGTTCACTAACGAAATCACTATTCTTTTTCGATAATCTCAACAGCACAATCAATTCAACTACTATTCAAAACTCATGATTATCAAAGTCAACTAAAAGAAAACAAAAATATCAATTCATCAATTTCAAAATACCATATTCACAAAAGTACAACAAAAGTGCATTAAAAATGTAGAAAAATAGTAGCAAAATGCATATTCAAAAGCAACCCCTTATTCATCACGCTTTCAACTCCTTTTTGAATTAGAATCAACCCACTTCATCTGTAATATTTTTAAAAAAATGAATTTCACGTGTAAAATTGAAATATATAACATAAGAAAAATGTTCGAAAGATGATTAGAATATAACTTTACCTTTACTATGCATTATCTCCGGACACCAATTCTTCTTTTTTGAAATGAGTATATCATCTTGTTCCTCCTCAACTGGTCTATCATCTCTTTATACATTTGTAGAAGAAACATCAATTTCATGTTCTCATTCTTCTTCTTCTACAAAATTTTTCAAACTTGTGTTTTCTACTTCTTCTCTTTGTCTTTGTGTATTGATTCTCCTTTTATACTTTTTAGTAGGAGTTGTTCGTGTTTTCCTTGAAGTCATGATTTTAAAATAATAAAATCAAAATGTAATAACACAAAAATACATTCATTATCCATTTAGATAATTTTGAAAGTTAATTCAAAACCTCATAAAGAAATATGGTAAACGATAATAAATGTAACAACTGTTGCTTTTCAAAATTATAACACAGCAGTTGATGTAATAATCACATCACTTGTTGTAATAATCACAACACTTGCTATAATAATCACAACACTTGTTGTAATAATCACATCATTTGTTGTAAATACATGCATCATCTTTCTATGAACTCTTTCTATGATCTTATTAAGTAAAAAAATGTAAACAGAAAATGTAAACAATACAAATTTTCAGTGCAAACATATATGTTGATGAACAGACATCCAACAAGATAACATTTTTGAAGAGTTGGAACAACATAGATGTTGATGAACATTTTCGTGTTATTAGATGATTCTAATATAGTTAACATCTACGGTAAAAGTATCAAACAAAGTAAGGAAAAAAGGGAAATAGTGAAATCTTTCAAGTAAAAAAGGAGTATACTTATGTTAAACAAATGTCAAAATCTATTAGAGTTGCTAAATTGATGTGATTACCAAAAATCCATCTGTCTTCTCTTCACCCTCCTTTTTAGTACTAAAAACAGACTTCAAATATTTGTCATTTGCCTCATTTTCGTCTTAAAAACACATAGTAAATTCACTTATGAGATGAAGAGCTATGTGGAATGGTATCCTATCATTATTATGTTGATGATAAACTTTGCTTTATCAATTAGTAATTTACTTTTCAGAAGACTATCATGGATGATATAAGTCATTTTTTATTCTTTGCTTCAGTTGTTAGCTTGAGTTTTGATGATTGATTGATAAGAGGAGTTTCCATGGAAGCAAAAGATTATAATTCAAAAATAACACAAAAAATTATATACAAAAATCGTTGACACTCAATTTTGTCCTAACATTTTTTAAAATTCGTAACTTTTAAATTTTATTTATTTAATAGTTCAAAAAACTTTTTTTATAATTTTAAATAAGTTTATTGATAACTATCCTTACTTGTCAAAATTTAGGATTTTTTTTATCAGCTAATTTTAATTACATTATTTTTTGTCACAACCAGTTGACTACGTTCAAATATTTATTCATTTCGATTAAATCATTAGTTCTGATAAATTACATTTTTTTTATATGTCATTAGCTACGTTTATTATACTTTTTAATAATCATTTTATTTGTTATATTTATTAATATTAATTTTGATATTTTGCACAGTCTAGAAATTCATTCGAATATGGATAATATTTCATGCACAGATATTTTTAAAGGCTAATGATTTTGGCTCACGATTTAAATAGAATGGTACTGTACTATAGGTAATTTTTTACTTTCTATATAAACAATGGTTTATTCATTAGGTCAAAGGTGGTGAAAATATTTTTAGGTTAGGATTTCAGATTTTTATTGACAAAGGGTTTCACTCTTCACTATTTTTCGGTCACCATCACCCCGGAATCAGGCGAAGTTCCGGCAACCCAAAACCCCTTTTCCTTTCCGTTTCCCGACGAAACCAGCTACTGCTTGAAATGAACTGCACAAAAACCCCATTGTTTACATCCAACCTCCATTTTTTTCTTCCTTTTCCAGTGAGTTTTCGCAAACAACCAAACCCTTTTTCATTTTTATTTCCGTCCATTCTTGCCGGAAAAATCACCGGTGAAGCTAACAGCAAACCAGCCCACAACAGCCATGAGCTTTAACAGCTCTTTTTAGTTCTTAAACAACCTTAAACGACCCTCCATTTACTCTTCACAAAACAGCCTCCAAAAACCCGCCTGAAACCAGCGAGTTCGAGCTTACACAAGCCACTTCCGTTCCTTACCTTTTCCATCGAGTCCACCACCAACCTGACCCCAAAACCCCTCCATTTTCCATTGCCATCTCTGGCAGACCCTTCCAGCCATTTTCTCCCTCACTAAACAACACCAGACCCCTTCCCCTATCCCCCTTTCGATTTTTATTTTTTTTGCAGGTCTAAGGCAAGCTCGACTCCAGCCAGCACTGCCGGCGAAATAGAAGCTCCGATCAGAGCTTAGACCACCGAAAACAACCTCCAAATCCACCCGAACCAGACCCAGCGAGCCAGACTCGCAATGATATTCAAGTTCTGTTTCCGGCGAGCTAGACCCGAGCTCCGACAATAAACCAAACGCAGCCACGGACTTCAGCGAAAATGGAACCCTAATCAGAATATACCACTGCTTCAACTCGAAGCTGGAACCCAGTCACTATGTGCAACCAGATCTGGCCGGAAATCAACCTCCGGTACCCCGAAGTCGCTTCTCATCGAAATCATTTGAATAAAGTTCGAATACTATATTCATTATTATGAATATTGTTGACGATAAACAAATATTAGGTCGTTTCTCATATTACTTGTTTACTTTATTACTTGTGTATATTGCATGTTTGTTATATTTGTATACTATTTTTACCTCCTCCTCAATTTGAAAAAAATGAATTCAGTCGAGACCCACAGTTGTGGATTTCGAAGAATGCCTAACACCTTCCCTTCCAAATAACTTGAACCCTTTACCTAGAATCTTGGTTTCATAGATCACTTAATGGTTTCCTAGTTTTTTTCCTAAAATTAGGTGGAGACTCCTTTAAAATTCATTTATTCTTAAAATTCTTTTAAAATTGATTCAATTGATTATTTTTTGAGTCACTGCAACGTTTTGCTCTATTTGAATAGAGTAGGGATTTAAACAAAAACAACACAATCGATCTTCAATCTTTACAATCTCAAAACCCTAACTATGAAAGAAAAGAAAAGAGTGTTACCTTGAGGTGTAGATGAAGATGACGGCGAAGAAGACGACAAATTGAAGTTATCGCAACTTGAGAGGAAGGTCAGGAAGTCGCAACAATTGTCAATGGAGATACACTGAAGGGCCGTAGTCGCAAAGATACACATTTTTTAGATAAAGGGAAAGAAAATTTGGAATTAGGTTTATTTGATATCGTTTAAAAGTTTAGAAGTTTTAAAAATTACATTTTAGACCCAATTATCTTAATCACTAATTAAAAAAAAAATTGACTTTGAATCAATTAAACTTGTCACCAATTTCCAACGATCATAATGTGGGCACTTTGGAAAAGGAGGAATGCTAGAAGACATGGAAAAGATCACTCTTTTAACTGGATGAATCATCACTGTCAGGAGACAATACATCAGTGATTATAGTGAAGTTCCCTTGGCTCAAAAAGATTCCATATAAGTGGATGGAAATTGTGGACATGCTGCAGAGATACAAACCTACTCTTCACTATCATATAGTGAACTGGAAACTATTGGAGGAAGGATGGATTAAATGCAATATAGATGGTGCTAGTAAAGGTAACCCAGGACAGAGTGCATACAGATTTTGTATGAGAAACAACAATGGAGACCTAGTGTATGCTGAAGGAGAAGACATAGGGATGGCTACCAATATGGAAGCAGAAGCAATAGCTATTTGGAAGGCCTTACAATTCTGTCTAGGGAATGGATTTCAGAAAGTCATCCTTGAAACAGACTCACTTAGTTTAAAGAACATGCTAATCCAAAATTGGAGAATACCTTGGGAAATAGCTGAGAGAGTTGAAGATAGTCAGGAGATAATGAAGCATATTAATGTCCAAATTAGGCATACATTCATAGAAGCAAACCAACTAGCAGACTACATTTTGTTGACACCCAATTTTGACTCTATGTAATTTGAATTAATTATCGAGGTTCTTCAATTTCAAACAATTTGAAATAATCATCTTTGAAAAAATCCTAAAAAAAAATATTTTTTCTTTTTTTAAAATCTCTTTTTAATTAGTTTTGGTTAATATTTTTCAGAAATAATTATATAATTTTACATGTTGGTTTATATAAGTCTCATCTTTTATATAAATATTTAATAAATAGCCTAAAATAATGTTTAGCGTAATTACACATTTATTTCTTTGAATTAGTGAATTTTATAATTTTGAATAATTAGTTCTATATTTCAAAGCAATAAATAAGTTTTGATAATTATTTT